>SCLG01000001.1:796759-838089 GCA_004367875.1 Oikopleura albicans
GTTCATTGTTTGGCGCGCTAGAGCAAATTGGGTAGCTAGCTACCCCAGATGCGCATGACTGTTATAGTAAACTTGATGCGCATGACTGTTAACATGATTTTTGACGAAAATAGCACCCACCTTTTCGATACTGCCATATCCAAGGTACTCCGCTCCGAGATTACAGCCCGCGTCACCGATCGTTCCGTGCACGCAATCGCGCGTTCTCATCTGGGTGCCCATGCCGCACGTCACAGTACATGTTGTAAAACTTTCCCATGGGGCCCAGATTGGACATGGTCCCGAATCACAATTCACGAACTTAGTGTCGCTACCTGTACATCCAAGATCCCCAACGCGTCCCATTTGGCAGTAACGAGTTTCCACTATTTGACCAGCTTTATATAGGATTGCGAAACATAAATGAAATTGTATTTTTCAAATTTTCCCGAACGATACAGCTTATATCAATTTGCTGCCTTTCAAAAGAGGTTTTTATTCGAAATTTTATCAGATTATATCTTTTTAGAATAGCGATAATTGATCGACCCCCGAATTAAAAATAGATTTTCTAGAATTCTAAGCTTGAGCCTTCTCCAATTTTCGTTCAAAAGCACCACTGACGCTTGGCCTTCAATTATCATATGTAAACTTGTTATCGAAAAACTTTCAACTCACCCAAAATTTTCGAAAAAATTTTTTTTTCCAAAAATAGTTTCAAAAGAGCTACAAAATGTATATTATAGATTTTTTATATTGTTTCTGGTATTTCCATATTCAAAAGCTTGGGGCAGCCTAGTTTCAACTGAAAAAAAAATTTTTTTTTTCAAACATACTAGTTTTTTGTGCAACCCAAGCTTCACAAGTTGTGCTACATGGCGCGCTTATGTGCCAATTGGACCAAGTGGGACAGGTTTGAGTTTCACATGAAATCGTTTCGATGTGGCCGCCAGTTTCACAGCCGACATCACCAACTTCACCGTTTAAACATTGGCGAGTTCGATCCTTATTACCACCACCGCAACTACTAGAACATTCACTATACGAACTCCATGTGCTCCAATATGGACAAATTGCTAATTCATATGAAACAATGGCCGTGTCATCCCCTTAACCACGGTTCGACTAATTTTTTCAGACAAAAAAATTTGCCATCCAATTTTTATTTTTGAGGAAATTGATTTTTATGCGATCCGTCAATTTTCACATTTACACGTTCTTAGAATTTTTTTTCTTATACCGGTTTAGTCTCATAAAAATGTGCTGCAAATTTCTAGAATAGAGAAATTTTCCTCTTTTTTTCTTGCAATGGGGTGCCCCTATTCACAAGTATTTTTTTTAATTTTTGGAAAACATTTTCCCCTTTTTTGGTTCCATAGCCTTAATTAGGCAATATCATCTTAAAATATGCCGACACGGTATTTTAGAAACGCGCAGCTCATTATCATTAAACTAAACCATTAAACTAAACCATTAAACTAAACCAGTAGTAAAATTTGAAATTTTGGGTTTTTAATTTTTCAATAAAGTGAATCTCTGGTTTACGGAAATAATGAAGCAAACCAGACGCGCGTGCCAAAAAAAAACTCGAACATGGTCCTGAAGGACATCCTCTTTCTCCGATGACGCCATTTGTACATTCCCTGGTTTTTGTGAGAATTCCATTTCCGCAGGTGGCGCTACATGCGCTTTCTGTCCAGTCACTCCAGAAAGCACAGTGACCTTCATAACATGCGCTTTGTTCAATTTCGTTTCCAAGTGAACATCCGATTTGACCTACTACTCCGTTTTTACAATCACGAGTCCGCGTCTTAGAGATGGTACTATTAATTAATCAACAAAAATATGTTTTCGGTTTATTTTACACGTTATATACACCCCTTGCGCTGTTACTTCGCAACTTTCGCATGTAAAAAACCGCAAGATAACGAAGCGAACATCTATAAGATAACGGGTGACAAGATAACAGCGCAGGGGGTGTATTATCGTCTATGAAATTATCGTCAAGTTGTGAATTACTCTCTGAGTTTTTTGTAACCACATTTGGAAACAAGTGACTGTCACTTAGTGACAGTACCAGCCTTAACTCCTTCGCCGCACGTTTTACTACAAGGGCTCTCCGGAAGCCAATTACCCCATAATGGACATGGTCTATCCCCACAGTCTTCTCTTTCAATATCCTCGCCCAATTCACAACCATTTTCACCAATTGCTCCGAAAACACAAGATCGCGATCGAATCCTGTACTAATGTTGATAAAACCCGTTTCTCGTTGATTAACCCCCAACCAAAAATAGCCAGCCGTACCCCAACCAAAAACAAGGACGTTTGTCCTTGTTTTTATTCTCTAATCTCTAATTCGTCTCTGACCATTCGTAATTTGCACTATAAGTAAATCGATTCTTTTGAATTGAATGGGCATAATTTCGGAAGCTCTCCGACCACCCTTGGACACATTCTGATGGATTTGACCACAAAAACACAATGGTTAACCGAATTCACAAACGGTTAAGCGCACCACGTTTATGTGGTTTTTTTTTTCATTTTGTCAGAATTTTGAGTTTTTAATGCATTGGTTGCAACAAAAACCTGTTTTGCAGGTTTTAATTAATGGTGATTCTTCACTTTTTTCTACACAAAATCTGCCTTTTCGAATCATTTATTTTTTTTTTCAAGGAATACAAAGTAACATTTATATAAATAAAAAGGGGTTTAGTTTACCAAAGTTATTTTTTTGGAAACTGCACTGGTTAAAAAAATCGTCAAAATTCAACGCGATTTTTACAAACAACAGGCCTGACTCCCGCATCCCCACATGTTGTTGTACAGTCGCGATACTCTTCCCATGCGCCCCAATAAGCTAATTTATGCGTTATTTTAGAGATTTTACATAATTGATTTTATAGATTTTTTTGTTTTATCTAACTGACTACGCCTGCATAATGACACCAAGTAGATGCTATAAAATATTATCATTTCAAAAATAATTGTTTTTACTGATATAAGGTACAAACAAAGGTAGGTTTTTAAATGGTTGGTTTTGCTCGGTATGTTATCTTGAAATTCGAATTTTTAAATTGGCGAAAATAGCTTAAATGTCCAGTTGTTATTTAAGATAAAAAATAAACCCTTTAGGGGCTGCTCCTACTTAATTTCAGGAAGTTTTTCGGGCAGAAGACTAACACGGGTTTTAGGGGTTTAGCTTTTTTCGGCTAATTCTCTGATAATTGAAACAAGGTTTTACTTTATTAAAAATGACTTACAAAAAAAATGTATTTATTTACTCTAATTGGCCACTATTGAATTTGTATTTTATACCAATTCAGACAGTGCCGTGAACAAATATTTTCTACGTACGACAAGGTATTGTATTGCACGCAGCTTTGTCTTCCTTTTCACTGTCATCACATCCGTTTTGTCCAATGATGCCGTTTTGACATTGACGACTCCGCACTTTTTCGCCATTTCCGCACGTTTTACTACAGACTCCAAATGCGCCCCACTCGGCCCAATTGGGACAAACACCGCCGTCACAATCTTGGAAATCATTCTCCTGTCCGATGGGGCAACCTCGTTGCCCAATTGACCCAAAGAGACACTCTCGAGTTCTTAGTTTTGTTCCTATGCTGCAAGTGGTACTACATTCCCCAACTGCGCCCCATATGCCCCAACTGGCACATGGTTTCACAAAACAAGGGACAGTTTCCGTCTCCCCGCCGGTTTCACAATTCGGTTGTCCAACTTTTCCGTCAATACAGGGTCGAATTCGAGTTTTCTTGCCACTGTTACACGTTTCGGTGCAATCACTATAAGATGTCCAAAAACCCCAGTGTTCTAGAAATATATTTATTTGCTACATGTTTATACATAGGGTACTCTAATTTTGGGTCACCCAATTCCGGGTCGGTTTTGCAAAAAAAGTATCAATTTCGGGGTCGTTTTTTTCTCAAAAAAGATTTCAGCTCATATTATGGGTTGAAACATTCCAATTCCGGGTCGGTTTTTGGGAAAACTTCAATAATGGGTCGGTTTTGTGAAAAAAAAGTATTCTGAGTTCAATTTCCGCACAAATCTAGTTCAGTTTTCAGACTTAAGGACGGGTCAAAAGCGTTGCGTACAAATGAAACTAGATATATTTTTTTCAATAAAAAATTAAGCATATGGGATTAAACATATGGGACTAAAACGGCATTACGGTCTTCAGAAAAAACTTATGGAAAAAAATTTTGCAGAAAAACATTCTGCGGGAACCTGTCAGTTGACTAGTGGTAGATATGGTAGAAGTGGGCAAATCGAAAATTTTTCGAAAAAAAACTGGTAAAGCCAAGTTGTAGAGCTCGTCAAACTACGTCGATCTGACTATTCACTGTGCTCTTTTCCCCCAAAAAAATGTTCTCTCTGAAATACCGAGGTGCCTCAATCAGCAATTTTTTGACTTTTCCAGTACACATGGGTAATGAAAGCAACTAAAAATAACTTACGGCAATAATGGGTATTACACGAAATCTGCTCCGTTTGGTCCTGAATTTCACAACCTTTACTTCCAAGGGCTCCGAGAGAACAAATTCGATCTCGGGACTTTTGTCCACCACCACAACTTACGGAACAGTCAACAAAAGCACCCCATTCTGCCCATAAACCTAAAATTACCAGTTTATGATTAAGTTAAATTTAAAATTTTGGTTTACCTGTATGATAGGATGGGTTGTTCAAATTTGTAATCCTTTCATTCTCAATACTTTCTAACGTGCGTGACCAAATGGAGTGCATAAGACTAATAGTGGTGCCTAGTTGACCAGCCTTTTCTTTTGGTAGGGTGAACGTGGTATATGTGGAGTCTCATATTAAGGGATATGATCCAAATCAAGTGACACTTTTTCAAATTTAAGGAGAAACTAATACCAAAAAAGACTTCTGTGCTGCGTTTTACATGAATTTCCGCCGTTTTTTCTTTTGTAGTTTCTAGATAGCCACACGTCAAAAACTCGAATATTGCCATCTATAAAATGCGGGAAAAAGACGGCGAAAATTCATGTAAAACGCCGAGTAGGTGAAAATAAATTTTCGGCTATGAAATGCCAATTGACACAAAACTTCTCCGTGTTTGAGAAAATGGGTCTCTATTTTGAGTTACCTTTAGCAATTTTTTTTTTGCTCTATAGCACCAAAACTAGCAGTCTTTTCATCATGAAATATGTCGGATAAGATGGTGACCAGAAAAAATTTCACCCCACACAGAAGTCTCAAATAACCCACTCCATTTGATGGAATATTTTACTATTAGAGCGATTTGCTGTGACGGTTATAATTGATGCGCGGTCAAAGCGGATTTTTTTTAACAAAAAATATTTCAGTTAATTTCGGGCACCCCACTTCGGACATTGCGAATGTGATCTGAATTTCACTTTTTGTTTTGCCCGCTGAACGCCTTCGTCTACCGGTTTCGCCCACTTCAAATAGCTCCAATTGACTTATCCAGGCGATGACATCTTCCAGAGCAGCAACATGTTTAATAAGGGGGTCCAAATCGTCAATAATTTCATCCCTAACGCGACTGTATGGCCCACTCTCGGAGTCACTGAACTCGTCCTGCCAGTCGTAATTTGTAGAAAATGAAAAATCATCTTTGAGCAAGACCGAGGTAGGAGATACTGAAAAACGATTATACTATCATATTTGGAAAACTCTTATGTTCCCTATACATATGGGTTGTTGAATAAGGGTCGCTTATTTGTAATAAGGGTCGTTTGTGATAAATTGAGGTCCGTAATGGACGGTTTTTACTAGTTTTCGATCCGTTGTATTCAACTCAAATTTATTGTTAAAATTGTATGTCAAATTAATGGTAAATCAAATACACAAAAATTTTTTCCGAAAAAAGTGTTAATTCAACTGCAAACTGTTAACTCAAATGCCAACTGTTCACTCAAATAGTGATAACTCAAATGGTTAGGTGATGTATATAATTGAAAAAAGTATGATTACGGGAGGTTATAACACTATTAGTGTTATTAGTGTTATTAGGTTAAAACTCGCCCAATCCTGGGTTGGCTTTATAAGGGTCGTTTTTCAACAATCATTAACATCATTCCATTATCATCATTACATAAAATACACACTCTCTGTAGAAAATGTTTTCAGTTGAATCATGATGAATGAACTAAACTATGATTCAAGATTTTGAAAATCTCGCAGAGTGTAAATTTCTATGAATAATGTTATTATGCAAGCACTTACTGCATTCAGAAATCGTACAGCCTCTTGATGTTAAATTTTCACCAATACACTCGTTTTTATTGTCACGCAAACAAACTCGACTTTTTACTTGTTTTCCGCCTCCGCATGTCGTAGAACAATCCGACCATTTATCCGTCCATTCGCTCCAGGTTGCTAATTAGTAATCAATAACTTAGTTGAAAAAAAAAAGAATTGGACAGGTCAAATTTTCGAAAAAAACCCGTTGAACTTGGCCTTGATTTTCCAAAAATATTAAAAGCTAACTTTTCGAGGCGAACATTTTGGCCAAAACAGTTTTTTTTTCGAAAATTTGACCTGTCCAATTCTTATTTTTTTTTTCAACTTATTAGATAACTTATGAAGGCATCTATTCATGAATCGTTTTTGTTGAGCTTTGGCCTAACTTTATGTCGTACAGGGTGAGGTAATATAGATCCTAAGCCGTTTTTGGTTCGCCAGTGCGTTGAGCGAATATAAGTCACAAAAAACGGCTCAGCATCTATATTACCTCATCGTGTAATTGGACAACGAATTCATAATTTGATGCGTTTAAATATCGAAACTGCTGCAATTGGAAAATAATAAAAATAACTCGCAAAACTTACGACATATGTTGGTGTTGCAAATTTGTGTTTGTTTACCAGACCCCTCACAATCGGTTTCAGCTTCGTCTAGACAAGCCCTGTGTTTGTACTGGAACCCACTGCCGCATGTGGCCGAGCAAACGGACCAATCGGAGTCCCACTCACTCCAAACACCTTAGAAGTATGTAACGTTATGTGTATTTACGGAATATGGAAATTAAAGGACACCCGCGGACATTATTCTACAATTGTTTTTAAAATGTTAGATAACATCGTCAAAATTGATGCTCAGTACATATGCTGTAAATATGAAAATGTATAAAATACGCAGGGTCCGCAGTTAAGCGTCCAGCTGTTAACCGTTCACTGTTGCACAATATGAAAATAACCGTCAACTGTTTTAACGATTTTAGTGGACGGTTAACTGCGCACCCTGTGTACATAATTTATTATCCACATATTTAGGGCCATTTTTGTATCAGACTGTAGAATAGAGCTTTTAAATTACCTTTTTTGTTCACAGTCCAATGCCCAACGCCCGAAATAAATAAAAATTGAATATTTTTTGCATCAAACGCGAGCTCATCCTTATATTCAATTATCGGTTTTCCGATTTTATCGTAAATTCCCAGCATCGAATTCGATATTTTCAACTCAAAATCCATTTTTAACTGAAATAGTTTGTTTTTAGTGGTATTAAACAGGATTTTTTCCTAAAAATACGATTTGCTAAGTACCGTGTCTTTCCAACGACTGGACTCGATTTCCGTTTCATCTAAAGTGGTGTCCTTCCAGGAGAAGTCAATGGCTGTTATGTCTATTAAATTGTGCTGGATCGCTACTCGATTCTGTTCGAAACTTATTTTCCAACCATATTCACGGGTGGGATTATTTGATGGCGAGAGCAAAATGTAGATTCCATTCTCCTCATTTAACGGAGTTACCGAAAATTGAACTCCCTGTGAGATTGAGCTGTTTCAAGGATTCTTATTTTTTACTAAATTTACTGCGGAATATGGCGAAAAATTGTATTTAACGGCTTCGCTTTCGCTCAGTATGCGCGTGTAACCAGACAGAGCAGCCCCGCGAAGCAGGGCTCAGAATGCGCTGGTACCCAGTCCCATGACAGGGTAGCCTCACGAAGCCGGGCTGAGTATGCGCAATAGAGCCCGAGGATTTCGAATATGAAATTAGTTATTCAAAATGGACCGATAAATAACCGGCAATTTCCGGTTTTTACTAAAAAATACGTAAAATTATCGGTTTTGGCCGGTTTAAGAGTAAATCGACGCCAAGGATTCCGAATATGAAATTATTTTTTGGAACGGACCTATAAATAGCCGGCAATTTCCGGTTTTTAACTAACAAGTGCCAGTGCCATACCGCCAGTTTTAGTAAACTTACTACACAAGGTGCGCCGTTAAGTTACAAAACCAAATCAGAAAAAAAGTGTAACATAACGGCGCAGTTCGTAGGTGATAATGCTGGAAAAAATTTTGCAAAAAAAATTGTAACATAACGGAACGAACGGGAAAAATTGTGACATAAGGGGTTGTAACATAACAGCGCACCTGGTGTACATTGTTACTCTTTTTTTGTTAATAAAATAAGTGTCTAAACGTGTAAACCTAAATGCTGTACATTATTTTTGCAAAAATAACAACGTATTGTGAATCCTGACTGTAAGCCTCTAATATTGGCACATTTTCGTCATGGTTTTTACCAATTGTGCCAGTTTGAAAACTTTGTGTGATGCCGCGTTCGTAAGTGTTAAACGAAACGTGATGAATTCTAGCAACAGCTCGAACGTCATGCTCATTGGACGCCATTACCTTAACATTTTCGAAAACCCGTGGATCATTGTTTAAAACAGTCGAAATTAGCGTGTCGTTAATTGAAACACTGAGATTAAAATGTCCGTCCAGTCCCCGGAATTGAGAAATTGTCACCGAACTCCAGTCGGACATTGGAAGAGATATGTCTGTATTTATAGCAAAGTCTATAGACCCATTTACTGCAGCTGCCACAATTAACTTTATTCGGCTTCAAAATTTAAGGTATCGAACTGGCTTAACCACAGTTCAAAAAGTGTTTTCGAATTAACAAAAAATAATGCTAGGAAAAGATTTTCAGGATTTTTACTAGTTAACGATTTTCAGGATTTTTACTAGTAAACGATTTTCAGGATTTTTACTAGTAAACGATTTTCAGGATTTTTACTAGTAAACGATTTTCACTACAGGTTAAGCCTCATGAAAACGGTATACTAGAAACGCGCAGCCCATTTTCATGAGACTAAATCAGTAGAAAAATATTTTCAGGATTTTTACTAGTAAATGATTTTTGGGATTTTCACTACAGGTTTAGCCTCATGAAAACGGTTTACTAGAAACGCGCAGCCAATTTTCATGAGACTAAATCAGTAGAAAAATATTTTCAGGATTTTTACTAGAAAAAGATTTTCATGGTTTTTACTAGAAAAAGATTTATAGGATTTCTACCAGAGAAATATTTTCGGGATTTTTATTAAAAAATCTTTTAGGAAAATTGAATGAAATAGATAAAATTTCTTATTTTATTTCCCAAGGCAATTTTCTTGCTACATGATAAGTTATAATATAAGTTATACTATAAGTTATAATATAAGATAAGTTATAATATGAGTTATAACGATAAGTTATAAGTTATAACGGTATAATTCCGGAACTTGATTCATTAATACAAAACGAGTACAAAATTCGTTTTACGAATTTTAAGCCGTCGCTCAGTGCCGCTAGGATTAAAGAAAATAGCCGGAGTCTTATAGCCATATTCCATTTTATCAACATCCATCCCAACGTTGAGAATATTACCCATTCGAGTCGCAACCGCAATTGGTTTAACGAATAGAGACACGAGCCATTGTTTTGGCAGTTTCCAGAAAATCAATTTTTTGATTTGGTGTTACTATCATTCCAACGTCTAAATTTATAACAGTTTAATCATCAGCACTGAATTAAACTTTGATTTAATTATTCACTTGAACCGTTAACGTAACAAAAAGATAAATTAATAAAACCTTTATGATAATTAAACCCGGCGGGTGAAAAGGGAAACGATTAGGACAACATCTTTTGAAATAGCCGCTTAGACATAACGCGTTTTTAACTTTAATTTGCGTCGACGTAGGCTAAAAAATGGATGATTGTAATTAATGACTGGAATGCAAACACGTAGTAAAACGATATCCAATAAAATAGCCGGATTTGGTCCGCAAACTGTTAACGCCAATCACCCGCCGACAATAATATCTCGAGCAACACCTACGTCGACGCAAATTGAAGTTAAAACGCGTTATACAGTATATACCCTTACAGATTCAAAACATCATCGTTAAAAAGAATCATGTTGTTTTTGTTTATCAAAATTAAGGTTATATTTATATTTTGTTGGAAAACTTGAACTTTCGAAGATTTTAGGTCATTCAAATTCTACTCAGCGTTTAACAAGAACTTCGGCCGTTTTTTTCTCTCGTACTTTCTAGATAGCATTATTCGAGTCTAGCGCAAAAAAAGCTCGAGTTTGGCTGTCTAGAAAATATGAAGGAAAAACGGCGAAAATTCATATGAAACGCTGAGGTAGTTTTTTTTAGGTTGCACAAAAAAGCGTTATCGATTTTTCGGGGGTTAAAATTATCGGAATGAAAAAATTCAAAAAGTAAAAAATATCTTCATTTTATTTTAGGTCCTCAGACATCGCCCGATTGTTGATTTTTAACCCTTAACCCTGAGAAATTAATCTTTTAAANTTAATAAAGTTCGAAACATGTCTAATAATTTCAAGTTTTAACTTGAAATATAAAACTAGTAAAATATATTTTGGTGAAAACTGGTTTATAAAATTTTAACAAATTACATCTGGATTTAAAGAAAATTGTCAAGATATGGGAGTTTGTCAAGAAAAAGGACACCGACCATATGACTCATAGGGCCTACAATCTGTCAAGAAACGGGGTTTTTGTCAAGAAAAAGGCGATAGGACTGTAATGATAGGTCTTCTCTTTTTCTACATAAAATCTGCCTGAACCATTAATTTTTTTTCTCAAGGAATACAAAGTAGCACTTATATAGATAAAAAGAGATAAAATTCAACGCGATTTTTACCAACAACAGGCCTGACTCCCGCATTTCCACATGTTGTTGTACAGTCGCGATACTCTTCCCATGCGCCCCAATAAGCTAATTTTTGCGTTATTTTAAAGATTTTACATAATTGATTTTGAAGATTTTTTTTAATGTCACTGACGAGGCCTGCATAACTGAATTGACGAGCGCGCCTATTGGCTCATGCTTTTTAAGGGGCGCCTACTATTGGCTAGCGTCCTTTAGCCACGCAAACAACTCCCCGCGCTGCTCGTAATTGTTTTTACTGATATAAGGTACAAACGAAGGTAGATTTTTAAATGGTTGGTATTGCTCGGTATGTTATCTCGAACTTCGAATTTTTCAATTGGCCAAAATAGGTTAAATGTCCAGTTGTAATTTTTTTTAATAAACCCTTTAGGGGCTTCTCCTACTTAATTTCAGGAAGTTTTTCGGGCAGAAGACTAACACGGGTATAGGCTTTTTTCGGCTTATTCCCTCGTAACTGAAACAAGGTTTTACTTTATTAAAAATGACTTAGAAAAAAATAAATGTATTTATTTGCTCTAATTGGCCACTATTGAATTTGTACTTTATACCAATTCAGACGGTGCCATAAACACATATTTACTACGTACGACAAGGTATGGTATTGCATGCAGCTTTGTCTTCCTTTTCATTATCATCACATCCTTTTTGTCCAATGATACCGTTTTGACATTGACGACTCCGCACTTTTTCGCCAGTCCCGCAAGTTTTACTACAGACTCCAAATGAGTTCCACTCGGCCCAATTGGGACAAACACCGCCGTCACAATCTTTGAAATCATTCTCCTGTCCGATTGGGCAACCTCGTTGCCCAATTGACCCAAAGAGACACTCTCGAGTTCTCAGTTTTGTTCCTATGCTGCAAGTGGTACTACATTCCCCAACTGCGCCCCATGTGCCCCAACTGGCACATGGTTTCACAAAACAAGGAACAGTTTCCGTCTCCCCGCCGGTTTCACAATTTGGTTGTCCAACGTTTCCGTCAATGCAGGGCCGAATTCGAGTTTTCTGGCCACGGTTACATGTTTCGCTGCAATCACTATAGGATGTCCAAAAACCCCAGTGTTCTAGAAATATATGTTTAGTTGCTACATGTTCATACATAGGGTACTCTAATTCTGGGTCACCCAATTCCGGGTCGGTTTTGCAAAAAAATATCAATTTCGGGGTCGTTTTTTCTCAAAAAGATTTAAGCTAAAATTATGGGTCGAAACATTCCAGTTCCGGGTCGGTTTTTGGGAGAACTCGAATAATGGGTCGGTTTTGTGAAAAAAAAGTATTCTGAGTCAAATTTCGGGACAAATCTGATTCAGTTTTCAGACTTAAGGACGTGTCAAAAGCGTTATGTATAAATGAAACCGGATATAATTTTTCAATAAAAAATTAAGCATATTGGATTAAGCATATGGGACTAAAACGGCATTACGGTTTTTAGAAAAAGTTTATGGAAAAAACGTTCTTGGAGGAAAAACTTTTTTTGTTGGTTAATAATATGGGAGAGAGATGAAAACAAATTGTTACACTACTCGCCGGTATAAGATTTTTGCAAAAAACATTCTTCGGGAAATTGTCAGTTGACTCTGTCCGTCCCAAAAAATGTTTTCTCTGAAATACCGATCATGCAATGTTTTGACTTTTCCAGTACACATGGGTAATGAAAGCAACTAAAAATAACTTACGGCAATAATGGGTATTACACGAAATCCGCTCCGTTTGGTCCTGAATTTCACAACCTTTACTTCCAAGGGCGCCGAGAGAACAAATTCGATCTCGGGATTTTTGTCCACCACCACAACTTACGGAACAGTCAACGAAATCACCCCATTCTGCCCATAAACCTAAAATTACAAGTTTATGATTGAGTTAATTTGAAATATTGATTGACCTGTATGATAGGATGGGTTGTTCAAATTTGTAATCCTTTCATTGTCAATACTTTCTAACGTGCGTGACCAAATGGAGTGCATAAGACTAACGGTGGTGCCTAATTGGCCCGCCTTTTCTTGTGGTAGGGTGACCGTGGTACATTTGGAGTCCCAAATTAAGGGATATGATCCTAATTGGAACTTTTACTAAAAAGTGTTCAAAATTTTGGGATCTCCTTGGTATTATACCAAAAACCTAATTCAAATTTAGGAACAAAAAACGTCAAATAAAAGGAGGAAATGCTCAAAAGTATTTTGACACTTTTTTTTGTTTAGTTCTCCGACCTATAAAGTGTGGGAGATTGGAGACTTCTGTGCTAGATGCGAAAAAAAAAATTCGCCCCTTATTTCGGCCACCCCACTTCGGACATTGCAAATGTGATTTGAATTTTGCTTTTCGTTTTTCCCGTTGAACGTCTTCGTCTACCGGTTTCGCCCTCTTCAACTAGCTCTAATTTACTTATCCAGGCGATGACATCGTCCAGAGCAGCAACATGTTTAATAAGGGGGTCCAAATCGTCAATAATTTCATCCCTAACGCGACTGTATGGCCCACTCTCGTAGTCACTAAAGTCGTCTTCCCAGTCGTAATTTGTAGAAAATGAAAAATCATCTTTGAGCAAGACCGAGGTAGGAGATACTAAAAAAATATTATATACTACCATTTTTGAACAAATAAGGGGCTGCTGAATAAGTGTCCCATATACTAAATAAGGATCAGAAATGCATAATAAGGGTGGCTTTTTCAACATAATTCAATTTGCTTCTCACAGGCGTTTGTACTAGTTTTCGATGCGTTTTCGGATAGAATAAATTGTATTCAACTCAAATTTAATACACCCTTTCTGTTGAAAGTTTTATATCAATTCCATTGACTCATGATGAATCAACTTAACTACGATTCAAGATTTTAAAAAGCTCGCGGAGTATGAATTTTGATGAATAATGTTTTTATGCAAGCACTCACTGCATTCGGAAATCGTACAGCCTCTTGATGTTAAATTTTCACCAATACACTCGTTTTTATTGTCTCGCAAACAAACTCGACTTTTTACTTGTTTTCCGCCTCCGCATGTCGTAGAACAATCCGACCATTTATCCGTCCATTCGCTCCAGGTTGCTAATTAGTAATCAATAACTTATTAGATAACTTATAGAACGCATCTTTTCATGAATCGTTTTTGTTGAGCTATGGCCCATAGCCTATGGCCTAACTTTTTTCGTAATTGGACAACGAATTCATGATTTGATGCGTTTAAATATCGAAACTGTTGGAATTGGAAAATAATAAAAAAATAACCCGCAAAACTTACGACATATGTTGGTGTTGCAAATTTGTGTTTGTTTACTAGACCCCTCACAATCGGTTTCAGCTTCGTCTAGACAAGCCCTGTGTTTGTATTGGAACCCACTGCCGCATGTGGCCGAGCAAACGGACCAATCGGAGTCCCACTCACTCCACACACCTTAGAAGTATGTTACTTTATGTGAAAATTACGGAATATGGAAATTAAGACACCCGCTACGCCATTATTCTACAATTGTTTTTTAAATGTAAGATAATATCGCCAAAATTGATGCTCAGTACATATCCATTTTCCGCTTAAAGTAGATGTTCATCGCCGCTACCTCATTTCTTCATTTTTTCTAGTTAAATATTGGGGTTAAATAAAGTTGGAAAAATGAGCAATTGAGGTAGCGGTGATGAACGTCTACTTTAAGCGGAAAAGGGATATGTTGTACATATGAAAATGTATGAAATACGCAGGGGTAATTTATTACCCCTCATATTTAGAGCTCCCATAATAAGGGCCATTTTTGTATCAGACTGTAGAATAGAGCTTTTAAATTACCTTTTTTGTTGACCGTCCAATGCCCAACGCCCGAAATAAATAAAAATTGAATATTGTTGGCATCAAACGCGAGCTCATCTTTATATTCAATTATCAGTTTTCCGATTTTATCGTAAATTCCCAGCATCGAATTCGATATTTTCAACTCAAAATCCATTTTTAACTGAAATAGTTAGTTTTTAGTGGTATTAAACAGGATTTTTTCCTAAAAATACGATTTGATAATTACCGTGTCTTTCCAACGACTGGACTCGATTTCCGTTTCATTTAAAGTGGTGTCCTTCCAGGAGAAGTCAATGGCTGTTATGTCTATTAAATTGTGCTGGATCGCCACTCGATTCTGTTCGAAACTGATTTTCCAACCATGTCCACGGGTGGGATTATTTGATGGCGAGAGTAAAATGTAGATTCCATTCTGCTCATTTAATGGAGTTACCGAAAATTGAACTCCCTGTGAAATTGAGCTGTTTCAAGGATTCTTACTTTTAACTAAAATTACTGCAGAAATTGGCGAAAAATTGTATTTAACGGCTTCGTTTTTGCTCAGTATGCGCGTGTAATCAGTCCCATGCCAGAGCAGCCCCGCGAAGCGGGGCTCAGTATGCGCGCGTACCCAGTTCCATGACAGGGTAGCCTCACGAAGCTGGGCTGAGTATGCGCAGTAGAGCCCGAGGATTTCGAATATGAAATTAGTTATTCAAAATGGACCGCTAATTAACCGGCAATTTCCGGTTTTTTACTAAAAAATACATAAAATCATCGGTTTTGGCCAGTTTAAGAATAAATCGACGCCAAGGATTCCGAATATGAAATTTTTTTTTGAAACGGACCGCTAAATAGCCGGCAATTTCCGTTTTTAACTAAAAAGTGCCATTGCCATACCGCCAGTTTTAGTAAACTTCCTACACAAGGTTTGCCGTTAAGTTACAAAACCGAATAAAAAAAGTGTAACATAACGGCGCAGTGCGTAGGCGATAGTGCCGGAAAAATGTTTGCAACAAAATTTTAATATAACGGAACGAACGGGAAAAATTGTAACATAACGGGTTGTAACATAATAGCGCACCTGGTGTACTTTGTTACTCTTTTTTTTTAACTGAATTAAGTGTCCAAACGTGTAAACCTAAATGTTGTACATTTTTTTTGCAAAAATAACAACGTATTTTGAATCCTGACTATAAGCCTCTAAAATTGGCACATTTTCGTCATGGTTTTCACCAATTGTGCCAGTTTGAAAACTTTGTGTGATGCCGCGTGCGTAGGTGTAAAACGCAAATTGATGAATTCTAGCAACAGCTCGAACGTCATGCTCATTGGACGCCATTACTTTCACATTTTCGAAAACGCGTGGATCATTGTTTAAAACAGTCGAAATAAGCGTGTCGTTAATTGAAACACTGAGACTAAAATGTCCGTCCAGTCCCCGGAATTGAGAAATTGTCACCGAACTCCAGTCGGACATTGGAAGAGATACTTCTGTATTTATAGCAAAGTCTATAGACCCATTTACTGCAGCTGCGACAATTAACTTTATTCGGCTTCAAAATTTAAGGTATCGAACTGGCTTAACCACAGTTTAAAAAGCGTTTTCCAATGACCAAAAAATAATGCTAGAACAATATTTCGGGATTTTTACTACTGGTATAGTCTCATGAAAATCGGCTAAGCGTTTCTAGTATACCGTGTCGACATATTTTAAAATGATATTGGCCAATAGGAGCACCCCATTGCAAGAACAAAGAATAAAATTGCTCTATTCTAGAAACACTCAGCAGATTTTCATGAGGCTAAGCCTGTAGAAAAAGATTTTCAGGATTTTTACTAGTAAACGACTTTCAGGATTTTCACTAGAAAAATATTTTCGGGATTTTTTACAAGCAAAATATTTTCAGGATTTTCTACTAGTATCGTCCTGATTTTAAAACGCGAAACATATTTTTAGCGGAAATGCATATTTCTCCCTAAGTGCGGGGAAGGACTGTAAATTACAGTATTATACAAAAATATTTTAATAGAAGGAAATTGCTTTCAGGATTTTAAGAATTTTTACTAGAAAAATATTTTCGGGGTTTTTACTAGAAAAATATTTTCAGGATTTTTACTAGCAAAAATATTTTCAGGATTTTTACTAGAACAAGATTTCCGGGATTTTTACTATACAAATATTTTCAGGATTTCTACTAGAAAAATCTTTTCAGGATTTTTACTACAAAAAATATTTTCAGGATTTTTACAAGAAAACGATTTTCAGGATTTTTACTAGAAAAAGATTTTTAGGATTTCTACCAGAGACATATTTTCGGAAATTTACTAAAAAATCTTTTAGGAAAATTAAATGAAAAAGATAACATTTCTTATTTTATTTCCCAAGGCAATTTTTTTGCTACATGATAAGTTATAACGGTATAATTCCGGAACTTGATTAATACAAAACGAGTACAGAATTCGTTTTACGAATTTTTAAGCCGTCGCTCAGTGCCACTAGGATTAAAGAAAATAGCCGGAGTCTTATAGCCATATTCCATTTTATCAACATCCATCCCAACATTGAGAATATTACCCATTCGAGTCGCAACCGAAATTGGTTTAACGAATAGAGACACGAGCCATTGTTTTGGCAGAGTTTCCAGAAAATCAATTTTTTGATTTGGTGTTACTATCATTCCAACGTCTAAATGTATAACAGTTTAATCATCAGCACTGAATAAAACTTTGATTTAATTAGATTAAATGTATTTACTTGAACCGTGTAAACGTAACATAAAATAAACTAATAAAACCTTATACAGAGGGTGGGCCAATTACGGAACACCCCATTCCGGAACAGTTACCGGAAAAACGTCCAATTCCGGAAAGATTTTTGTTTCAACATAGATTTGTAGCCCCATTTCGGAACGAAAAGGTCTAATTCCATTTTTTTCTCGTATTTTCCAGATAGCATTATTCGAGTTTTTGTAGTGCGGAAAAAACTCGAGTTTGACTGTCTAAAATACGGAAGAAAAAACGGCGGAAATTCATACGAAACGCTGAGTAGTATAGAAAGGTTTTTTGAATTTCGTTGAAATTTTGTTTCTGGATGAATTAAATGCAAAGCTCTATTTTCTGATTTTGTTTCAAAGTCACCGGTCTAATCAAATTATTCGAAATAGTAAATGACTATACCGGCGTCAACGCAAGCCAGTCCATCTTCGTCCAGATTATAACCCGGATGGCACATGCAAAAGTAAGGCTCATCGCCGTTTGGCACACATATTTGACCGCAGCCGCCATTTTCAACTTCACAGGGTGGCGCTAAAATATTCAAACAAATTATTTATTTCTAAATTTCAAAACATTTTCTCAGGCCAATATTGACCAGTAATTCGTCGAAGCTGAAATAAAAACTTTTTTTCAACAATAATAAAAAAAGGTAATTTTAAATGTTTATTTTCTTGAACAAAATTCCTATTTTTACTCCACAGTAGTTAACAAACCTGAGACGGTGGCGATGACAGTATCTTTTGGCGTGATTTGGTCTAACTCTCCGTTTTGTACAGCGTCGGTCATACTATCGTCGAAATTTTCAACGAGCGTTTCTTCCGTATCCCAAACGTCATCTTCTTCATCGACCTCCACCGAGAAATGCATAATAGCTGTGATTACGGATAAATTTATAAAAAAAAAACGCGTTAAGGATAAGACCCTCAAAAGATAGCTCTATCTTGTCAACGTTTTGCCGAATATTATTTTGATAGATTTCGTTAAAACGCAATTACATTTTCATATCCCTCTGGGAGTTAATCATGAATTAGTACGGTTGATAATTTAGATCCGTTCCTTGAACGCCATCAATATCATATGCAGTGGTTGTGTACTCGTTCTCTGTATGTGAGGTTGGAACACGTTTTTTTACAGGTTGTCCTGACGTTATCGTTTAGTAAATCATCGTAAAATTTGTACGTATAGCTTTAAAATGCTCTGAATTCGCGGCACACGATGCCGTAGCAAAAAGTCCCTCATTGACGTTTATAAAAAGCCGATTCAAAAGTTACGTGTAAATTTGCACCAAGTATCCACTACGCGTTAGTATCCAGTAAGAACTCCTAAGAAAAAAAAATAAGAAATGAACAGGTCAAATTTTCGAAAAAAAAACTGTTTTGGCCAAAATGTTCGCGTCGAAAAGTTAGGTTGCCTTCATCCTAATCACGTGACACGTTGAACTTGGCCTTGATTTTCCAAAAATATTAAAAGCTAACTTTTCGAGGCGAAGATTTTGGCCAAAACAGTTTTTTTTTTCGAAAATTTGACCTGTCCATTTCTTATTTTTTTTCTTCTAAGAGTTCAGCTTTAAAATGTAGCTTTTGTAAGAGCATTTTTTAAGAAAACAGAAACCTACCTAGGTTTTTTGTAAAACGTACGTACCGGATATAAAACCAAATCAAATCTGCAAAATAGATTTTTTATCGATAATATTTAAAAATCAAATGTATAACAAAAAAATACACTTTTTGACAAAAAAAAGCTGGACATAACAAAAACTTCACAAACGTTCCAAACCCAGCTTCAGAACGTTTTCTTCGTCTCAGATCACAATCTTCAATCATCATACCTCTCATTGAGAGTTGTTGATCATTTTTGGAAAGGCATAGAGCCTTATCCGCATTACCTTGACCAGTGGAGGAGCCCTCGTCATTTTTTCTGATGAATCTGTAGACCTTTGTTAAGATATCTCCTACTCTTATTCAGAGATATACAACAAGACGACGATTCTGTAGGTTATTATTATGCAATAAAATCCCAAAGTATGAATTAAATAATCATTTTTTTTAGTTTTATGCGTTATAATTCTCGCCACAACAAAATAGTGAGGGTAAGCAAATAAAGGTCGCTTTCGTATTTCAAAAAAACGGCTACTATATGACTACCTTATTTGAGGGCCCCTTATTTGGCGACACTATGTAAAAGTTATCTTCTCAGTACAACAGGTGCGTCGGTATGTTACAAAACCAAATAAAAAAGTGTAACATAACGGAAAATTGTAACATGACGGACGGTGCGTACTACGGGGCACTGCGTAGACGCTTTTGGTGGAAAACTCCAAATAAATTATAAATTGTAAGAGTTATAACTTATAACTTATAAGTTGTAAGTTATGTTACATACGGATCCTTCGGGGGAAAATATTTCGCAATACGTGTTTTGAATACAAATTGTAACATGACGAAAATTAGTAATTACGTAACTCGAACATATTGTGCAATACCTATTTTTTGTACAAATTGTAATATAACGGCGTAATGCGTGGGCAATAATACTGGAAATTGTTTTGCAAAAAAATTGTAACATACCGGGACGAACGGGAAAAATTGTAAACTAACGGCGCACCTTGTGTATTCGAACCCTCTTCTGGAAATGTAGCCGATGATGAGAAAAATTATTTTTGAATATTTCAATTCCTTTTCTATCGTCACAAAGGGTAAGTGCTGTCATAAAAAAAAACATGTACATCCCCGCTCTTTTTCCTTCTTTTGCGCGATCTATGGCTTTATCTAAACTAGCTAAAAGTTTGGCTTCCAAACGTTTAAACTCCGAAGATTCTCGATTCTCTAAAGCATCTCTCCATTTCGTCAAAACTGGTATAGAAGACTTAGCACTAGCTAAACGTGCTAAATGGTATCGACCTAAATAATAATTTGTTTTTAGAAAATAGATTTCTTGACAATGATAATAATTTTTTGATGAAATTATTATACCGTATAACCGTTTAGTTTGTAAACAACAGCTATGGCCGGTCCTTAATACGCATGAAGAAAATACACTTTTTACGTACCACGAAAAATTCATTTTGTTGCCAATTGAACCGCTTATTACGGACATGTCTCGACAAATTTTGAGTACTTTTAAAAAGTGAAAAAACAAACACATTTCTGATAAGTGGACTTCACGTAGCCCCTTTCGGCCGTTTTTTAATTCACTCTTATTTTTTTAAAAAGTTTGGGAAAACAAAAATAAAATGAAACAGATGTTTATACTAATTGTAAAAGTGGTGGTTCATTGCGCACCCGTATATACAGTTACACACGATGCGCAGTTAACCGCCACCCTTCGCCGCGTCCTCAACTGGCGGTTAGCCGCAAAAGTGGCGGTTAACTGCGCATCGTGTGTATAAAATTTGTATTACCTTTGGGCGTTGTATCTTCAATGAAAAGCTTTGCTGTTTTCGATAGAATGCCCCCATCTCCCTCACTGATGTCTGAACGAAACTGGGATTGAACATTTGTGACCCAGTCATCTGTAATATTTTCGGCCACATCGGGCGCCATAGCGTATTCCACATTGAATTTAACGAATGTCATGCCACCCGTTTTATCACGTCGTACCCGGCCAGATTGATAAAATTCAACCGCTGTAATGCGGGCCTCTGCATTCAGAGACTCTTCGTTCGTCGACAATGTGGATTTTAGTTGCTCTAACAAATCATTTTTCATTTTTATCGAGTCACTTCAATGGTTTTTCCAAATTCAGCCCTGTTTCTCCCACGGAACAAATTACACCGGGTGCGCAGTTATCCGGCGGGTTTGTGCTGTTATTGGGCACCCTTGGCTGTTATCGGGCGGTTTTTCGCATATTTTTACCTTATTCCGCTTGCGCCCTGAGCAGTTATCGGGCGCCCGATTACGGGTTTTTTTTGTCGCGAAACCCGCCCGATAACTGCGCACCCGGTGTATCACAATAACGACCCAATAAAGCACTTTAATTTACCTCAGTAACTTTGTAAAATGAATAAAAATTGTGAATTACAGTTCTTACTCCTTTTATGGGACGTTTTCGGTTCTCGAAAATAGCATACGAAAAAGGAGCATCGTCACAAAAAGGAGCAAGGACTGTCCATTGTGTACCGGGAAATCTGTGCATTCAAATTAATTATTTTTGTTCGAGCCTGATGTAAAAAGGGGCTGAGGGGTTAATATTATCGGGCAAAACCAAGCCTATGATCTTCGGAAGCGAAATTTTCATTCCAGTCAATGACGGTTTCGGACTCCATTGAAAGTCGTTTGATGATTGGATTATATTCGTTAGTTATTAACTCGCAACTTATATTGTCTTTGGCAAGTTTAAATCCCTCATAGCATGAGCAGGTTACCTCCTCACCGACATTTGAGCATCCTTGTTCACAATCTGAGTCGTAACAGACCTTAGACATTAATACGGTTTCAGTTATCCAATCGAGTCGCGCCGCCACTGATGCGTATATACCTTTGGATTTGGTGTATTGAACGTTTTTTAATTAACCCTAACCAACTCTTAACTCCCAGGGGGAAGTGCGTGTATATAGACACGCAAATTGTTTTTTCGTTGATTTAAAGGCATATGGAGGCCCATAGAGCAAAACGGGTATTGCTGACCCCCCCCCCTCAACTTTTCGAGAAAATTCGATTGACGGTGTTTTTTTAGTAGGTTGGAGATTTCAAACAGCTCTCTAGGGGGCTCTGGTGGCCCAAATAAATTTCTGAGTAGTCAAATCGACGTAATTTGACGAGCTCTACAATATGGCTTTACCAGGTTTTTTAAATTATTGCGAATTACTGTGATTTTTTAAGTGCATGTTTTACAGATATTTCTACATTTTTACACACATTTCCCCCCTACGGGTTCCCAAAAACTCCTTCCCCCTGAGAGTTAACAAAAATTAACGTTAAATACACCCCTGGATATGTTGTATCTCCACAGGATTGTCCCATCGATACGATTCCATATAAAATAGGTACTCCATTCTCTATGCAAACGAGGGGACCTCCCGAATCGCCCGTACAAGTATCATACGCCTCCTTAACGCTTCCAGCGCAAAAGGAGTTCTGAATTTCAGTTGCCAAAGACTCAAAAAACCAATAACCAGAGTTTTCTTTGCAGTATTCTTCAGAGAAAACGCGAATATCCATTGATTGTAACACTTCTGGGTAATCTTTTCGATCAACTGTAGTGGCACCCCACCCGGCGGCAAAGCAACGGCGACCAGTATCTTATCGCAATTTCTTAATTTTGCTTGGGCAAGATAGCCATAGAAATGGGATACCCAAACCGGCACAATGTTTTTTTTGAAAACGTGCCGGTTAATGGCAAATAGACCGGTAAAAGGGGACATGCGTAGGCGGAAGACATCTTAGGTATTTTTTTTTTAATATTCGTCATTTTGACCGCAATAAGGTCAAGTGGCTTTTTTGAGCTATACACAGGGTAACAATAATCGGCACCAAAATTTATTTTGAAAACCTACCAGTTAATAGCAAATAGACTGGATAATGAGTAAATGCGTGGGCGTTTTTGCTGGAAAATTTTCGAGCCAAAAACCGCCGGTTAACGGCAAATAGACCGGTTCATGGGGTGCCGTTTAATGGGTTACCTTACATATACAAAACATAGGAAAATTAACTGAAACTGTTCCTGTATCGTCATTTGGTTTTACATGTGTTTTTGGGAGACATACCGGTGATCGATATTCAACATCCAAGTCCATATCATTAGTTTTTAGAACAGCAATGTCATGATCGGGCATACCAATGTATTTCGGGTGCATTGTAATACGCTTAACTCTTACAGTTCGTTCTGTTTCAACCGGCGTTTTCAAGTCATGTGCGCCGGCGAGGACAGCCAGTCGATCTGGGGTATAAATGAGCCAATTGTAGCGCTCGTCGGCGTACTCGAGGCAATGGGCAGCCGTAAGGACATATTCGGCACTAATAATGGACCCGCCACATTGGAGCAGATCTAGTGCTAGACAAGAGTTCAAACACAATTTTTAACTCCCCAGGTGAACAAGATACTAACCCGCAAGGGGTTTTCAACGCAATAAAAATGTAAAATTTTACTACGATAATTTTAATTATAGAATAAAAAAAGTGAACCCTATACTGGAGCGCCTTTTGGCCCCTTAGTTTTTACTAAAAGCGCAACAAGCCAAGGCCATGAATTTTGTGAAACTTCGGTTCCGCCTAACACACGCTTTCCAGTGTTTATCCCGTCATTTCCCGTTCTCCGCCGTTCTCTTCCTTTTTCGTACTGCTTTTCATCATTTTTATTATTCTTGGATTCATTTGTTTCTGGCCGGAAGCCGTTGCCAGGACATTGCTGACCGAATCGTATTTTCTTTTTGTCTAAATAAAGGATTATGATTTTTACCCTGTACAGGCGAACCAAATTATTTACGATGTTATTTTTTTTTTGCAAATCTACTAAATAAACCCTTGCAGTTCCAATAAACACCATATTGATGCAATAAGGCAAGGTTAAAAATTAACCACTATTTACCAGGCGGTTTGGTACCTCTTTCCCCACTCGTCCCCACTGGAAGTCCTATATCAAATTGACCGCCTAATCGAGATCTTATAAACGGTAGAAAAGATCGTGTGCGGAACAATGTGCTGATGTACCAGAGCCAAAAAACCTCAAATTCTAGTGTTTTTTTAGTTATTTCCACCTTACCGGTTAGTTTTTGGCTTTCCTAAGTAGAAAAATCAGATGCGCCGTTGTCGGTTACATATAGAAGTGGTCTTATAAGAATGATATTAAACACTTTTTTTTTTGGAAGAAAAAATTTCGGAATACCCCCTACCTATATAACAAGTCGCCGGATGTTTTTCGGTCTCCAAAACGTTTGCCCACTTTCCATCCCAGTCCGGTTCGCTAACGCTTAAGACTGTTTTCTTTTGTGTGTCAACTTCCATTTTTGTGGGAGGCACTCGCCAATTTGTGAACGATAAATCCAATGCCCGCCAATTGTATATTCCAAGCCATGTAGATCCAATATGCGCCAAAAATCCGTTTTCCTCCATACTTTCCGGTACTGGAAGAAAACCATCTACACTGGTGCACCAATTTTCAGCTTCCTCGAATGTCATATCCACTGGTGTTCGTACAAATGCGATTTCACGATTGTCGGTTAATAGAGTGTTTTGACCTAGAAACAAATTATAAAAGATTGAAGAATTTGGGAGGTCTCACATTAAGGGGCATAATTCAAATTAAAGGAAACTTTTACCGAAAAGATTCAAATCAAGTCTACTTATCCGGAAAAACATTACGATAAAATGTCCGATAGGAACTTACCAAGTGAATCGTGACATTTAACAATTGCTGCCCCTTCCCAGATTCCAATTGGCGGACATTTTGAGTCAGCGTTTGGAGCCGAAAGAATCGGTTTTGAACCAATATTATCTGATTTTAAAATCCACCCTGTACCGTCTGAACTGCGAGTAATTTTGTATTGATTTTCGAAATACGTCAAATCCGTTCGAAGATATTCGACGACCTCTTCATGTACTGTATACGGGTTAAAGTTTAACCGTTAAACTAACATATTGCGAGTTTACATTTATCCTGTAAATACTTTTAAACCTTGACCGCGCAATGTCATCGGCGGTTTTGAAACGTAAATATTTTTTTTTAGATCATTCAAGTTTAGTTTGATGACTAAATTTAGTCTTACTTTTAGTAACAGCCTTATATCCAGGAGGCGCATCGTGAATACTGACGGAAAATTGACCTCATAATTCCAAGATAAATATCGAGTTTTGATTGGCAAATGGACATAATGAATTTGGACACATGAATTTCAAAAAGGGTTACTTAAAGCTACCAGGAGAACTAAGTACCTTTTAGACTGAAAGTTTTAGTCCCAGTTTGTACGACGAGTTAAGGTATAAGACAGCCCGTTTTGGAGAAAATATTGCCGCAATTTTATTTGTACACAAAAAAAAAATTTTATTATTTGTCGCATTTTTTTTTATACACAGGGTGCGCAGTTATCTTGCGAACTTCGTCCTTAAAAAGTCGCAAGATAAGCGTTTTTTCGCAAGATAACTGCTCAGTGCATAGCACATAATTATTATAAATCCAGAAAAACAAAATTCTGAAAAGTCGCAAGATAAGCGTACGAGCGGAAATTTTCGCAAGATAACTGCGCACCCTGTGTACCATAAAACTATTAAGCCGGTCCTTGATTTAACTTGTAAGTGCCAAAAAACTCCCAGTGTTTGTCGACGCGAGAAATGGACAAGGCCTGGCAGCACGCTTTATCTTCGACGTTTTCCATTTCTTGTGCATCTTTGTCGACGTACGAGGCGCATGGTGGATTTGGACACACATCCGAGTCACCTTCCCGGCAACAAAAGTCATCATCAGTTATTGCTTCATTTTCACACACTGTTTCGTTGTTAGTACAGCAAGAGTTTCCGGCGGCGTAGGACCACGGATGACTTTCGGGACAGTGCGATCGAACGAAATTTTGACAAGGCTTTTTCACGCACTTGGTAAGGGTTCGAAATAGGCAGTTTAGTAGACATACTGTATGCTCTAAGGCACGCCACGCAGTAAAAGTCAATTTCGACATTAGGTTACGTACTCTACAAAGGAGTGTGATTATAAGGTCAGGCGGAAAAAAACGTCTAAGAACCAATCACGAAAAGGTAAATAACAGTAATTCATATACAGTATGGGGTAAAATAACGTGCTTCTCGCTTCCTCAATTTGTTTATTCTAATAGACTTACAAACTACAAAAGCGAGAAGCGCGTTATTATACATCATACTGTAAATATTATATGTTTTCGAACCTTGACTGGGTGTTTTCGTCGTGTAAACAGCAGGAACTTTCAAATCTAATCAGACTTCCATCGCATAACTCACCAATTTCCTTATTGAATGATTCGAGCGCATTTTTACAGCATTGATCACCGGAATCGAACGCCCAGGGATGCGTCTCGGGACAATTGAACGTTTCTTAACGAAAACTTGTTTACTTTTTGTAACATTTATCAATGGTTAACCCGAACAAAAATTAATCAGCAATACGGTATTACCCCAATCGAATTCCAAATACCCCAATCGAATTCACTCTTTTTCGTATGTCAAGCTGCCTGTATGGGATACAATTATGTGAACCATATCGTAACGATTTTGTTTTATATCGTTACGGTTTTTGACGATAAAAGGTAAACCCATATAGTGACGGTTTTGTATACAACGTATTTATAGTCTTCCTAGACTCTTAGTTGAAAAAAAAATAAGAAATGGACAGGTCAAATTTTCGAAAAAAAAAATGTTTTGNGTTCTGAACTTTGCATTGAAAATCGGAAGGAAAATAGGCCTGGGGAATTTAATGAACTTTCATTTAAGCCAAAAAAAACACAAAAAAAATTTGATTAAGGCACTCAAACAGTGTTTGTAAATATGGCCGTTTACGAGGCCTTATGAGTCATTTATCACGTGATCCGTTGAACTTGGCGCAAAACTGACTAAAATCCCTAAAATTTACTTTTCGATTCTGAGTCGAATGGCATTACCAGTTTTTTTTCGATTTTCTGAGCCAACCATTCCTTATTTTTTTCTCTCTTAAGTGTACTTATCCGGTGCTAATGCAAAAGTATTGTTGAAAAACATTACGAGAAAATTTCCGATCGGAACTTACCAAGAGAATCGTGACATTTAACAATTGCTGCCCCTTCCCAGATTCCAATTGGCGGGCATTTTGAGTCAGCGTTTGGAGCCGAAAGAATCGGTTTTGAACCAATATTATCTGATTTTAAAATCCACCCTGTACCGTCTGAACTGCGAGTAATTTTGTATTGATTTTCGAAATACGTCAAATCCGTTTGAAGATACTCGACGGCCTCTTCATGTACTGTATACGGGTTAAACTAACATATTGCGAGTTTAGATAATGTGAATTTCATCCTGTAAATACTTTTAAACCTTGACCGCGCAATGTCATCGGCGGTTTTGAAACGTAAATATTTTTTAGATCATTCAAGTTTAGTTTGATGACCAAATTTAGTCTTACTTTCAGTAACAGCCTTATATATAGGGGGCGCATCTTGAATACTGACGGAAAATTGACTTCATAATTCCAAGGTAAATATCGAGTTTTGATTGGCAAATGGACATTCAAAAAGGGTTACTTTAAGCTACCACGGGAACTAAGTGCCTTTTAGACTGAAAGTTTAAGTCCCAGTTTTTACGACGAGTTAACGTGTAAGACAGTTCGTTTTGGAGAAAAAATATTGCTAAAAAGTTTCAAGTTTATTTGTCGCAATTTTTTTTATACCATAAAACTATTAAGCCGGTCCTTGATTTAACTTGTAAGTGCCAAAAAACTCCCAGTGTTTGTCGACGCGAGAAACGGACAAAGCCTGGCAGCACGCTTTATCTTCGACGTTTTCCATTTCTTGTGCATCTTTGTCGACGTACGAGGCGCATGGTGGATTTGGACACACATCCGAGTCACCTTCCCGGCAACAAAAATCATCATCAGTTATTGCCTCATTTTCACACACTGTTTCGTTATTAGTACAGCAAGAGTTTCCGGCGGCGTAGGCCCACGGATGACTGTCGGGACAGTGCGATCGGACGAAATTTTGACAAGGCTTTTTCACGCACTTGGTAAGGGTTCGAAATAGAATAGGCAGTTTAGTAGTATGCTCTAAGGCACGCCACAGAGTAAAAGTCAATTTCGACATTAGGTTACGTACTCTACAAATGAGTGTGATTATAAGGTCAGGCGGAAAAAAAACGTTTAAGAACCAAACACGAAAAGGTAAATAACAGTAATTCATATACAGTATGGGGTAAAATAACGTGTTTCTCGCTTTGTCAATTTGTTTATTCTAATAGACTTACAAGCTACAAAAGCGAGTAGCGCGTTATTATACATCATACCGTAAATATTATATATGTTTTCGAACCTTGACTGAGTGTGTTCGTCGTGTAAACAGCAGGAACTTTCAAATCTAATCAGACTTCCATCGCATGACTCACCAATTTCCTTATTAAATGATTCGAGCGCATTTTTACAGCATTGATCACCGGAATCGAACGCCCACGGATGAGTCTCGGGACAATTGAACGTTTCTTAACGAAAACTTGTTAACTTTTTGAAACATTTATCAATGGTTAACAAAAATTATTCAGCAATACGGTATTACCCCAATCGAATTCCAAAAACCGCAATCGAATTCACGAACATTAATGTAGGCTCCTGCTTCATGATATTTTCTATTTTTCGTACTATTTTAAAACATACCGTATGGGGACGCTCAGACTGTGAGGGTGGATCATAGGAAATCATAGGAAAATTGCTCAAAGCCTCACAGTCTGAGAGTCCCCATACGGTATGTTTGTAATATTATAGTTTAATAGTATCGTATGTCAAGCTGCCTTTATCTGATACAATTATGTAAACCATATCGTAACGATTTTTTTTTATATCGTTACGGTTTTTGACGATGAAAAGGGTAAACCCATATAGTGACGGTTTTGTATACAACGTATTTATAGTCTTCCTAGACTCTTAGAATATTTTTTTCAATTTGAATATTTACCGTAAGAAATTTAGCTGACCGGATCGACCGGGATACTTTTTTTTAAGAAATAAAAGAAATAATTACGAATAAACGGGCGTTATGGAAGCCCTTCCTTTGTAAACAGTGACTGTACCTATTTTACAAGATTCGGAAATCCAATCCCAAAGGCCACCGTTTTGGCAAGAACACTCGAAATTGCCTGGCTTGGCTCTACAACTGGCTCCTTCTGTACTGTCCAGCCCATCACGAGTCCGTTTCTTCGGCCCGATTACCGGATCCGATAAACATCGAACGAATGAAGTTTGCGTTTCGAGGGCCGGAGCAATCTGATTGGCTGAATCGAACAAAACGCAGTTGAAATCGACATTACCATGACTCGTGAAGGTTGCAGCATTACAGTCGTCATTATTGTTACATGTTTTGAAGCATTGGTCGCTTATTATTGGTTCACAACTTATTGTAGTCAAATGTTTTGTTTGGTTTTTGCACCAAGAAAATATTTGCCACAAAACACCGCGGATTTGTTTTTTTAAGAATGTCCGTTTTAATGAGCCTCAACCCAAAATACACGGTTTCATGGAGTTGTCAAATAAGGAGCGTTTTTGTGTTTTACCGGCGAGCTTCTGAGTCGATAGATTTTTTTGATATCGATAAACGATCAAAAAAGGTAAAAATTATCCGTAGGATTCAATTTTAAAATCAGCGATCGGCGCAATAAATTATATTATATAATTTTCGGAAAAAGCGACCCTTATTTGGCGCGACCGGCCCTTATTTCTCGAAAGCGACCTTTGTTTGAGAGGACCCTATTTGGCGACCCCTACAGGTCCCTGTACCGTACTAATACCGGTATATATACAAATTCGAACCATACGCTTGAAGGCGTCCAATATTTCCGTATGATAGCGCTTTCAATCACTTTGTTGTTTGGTAACATTTTGAAACATTCGGCTGGTTTGCAACACACACGAATTTCATAATCTAGACACTGTTCGTCGCCACTTTGATCCCGATTCAAGCATGAAAAACCCACTTCGTTGATTCGAATTTTCTGATGGGTACTTGTTGAGCCAGTTGAAACTGTGCTAGGGTGACTAAACTGAATATTGAAAAATTAATTTGAAGACAATGCCCCGGCATGCCGTAAGGAAACAATTACCAATCATAATTACACTCGCGAGCAGGTCGATGAGACCTTGAGAAAAAGGATTTTTTTTTTACTATCAAAATATGTGCCTAAAATTATGCTGATGATTATGAATTAGATTTAAAATCAACTTGGTTTGGCAACCCTAGACGATACGGGCCTGAACACCAGTTGGCATTTCACAAAGTGACTCATAATCGGACCGACTCGAGACGAGCTCTTCTTCGACATCTTGTGGAAAATTATTATTTTCCCATTTGCTCCACTCTCCCGAACATTCTCCCCAAATCATCGGAGCTAATTTAAAAACAGATTTATCCTTTCAACGTCAATACAAAACAAATTAACAAGTTGACTATTGAAGTTTATCTATTGAAGTATGATTAACCGCAGATAAAAATAAAACAATAAATGTTACTGAACTCCCAGTGGGAAGTGTGTGTAAATAGACATGCAACTGGGTTTTTTCGTCGATTTATTTGCCCCCGTAGGGCAAAACGGGTATTGGTGACCCCCCCCTCAACTTTTTGAGAAAATTCGATTTACGTTCTTTTTTTGCGTAGGTTGGAGATTTCAAACAGCTCTCTAGGGGCCCTGGTGGCCCAAATCAATTTCTGAATAGTCAGATCGACGTAGTTTGACGAGCTCTACAACTTGACTTTACCAGTTTTTTTGAATTCTTACGAATTATTGTGAATTTTTGAATTGCGTGTTTATTTAACGCGTTTTCCCGCTACGGGTTCCCAAAAAGTCCATCCCCCTGAGAGTTAAGCAATCGTTAAAATATATGTTTAAAAAAACTGTTTTATCTCAAGAAGGGAATCTCAGAATTTGAAAATTAAAAAAAAAGTTCTGTACCGCTCCGTACTAAAATAGTACACAATTTTTTTATACAAGTCATTATACAGTCCATACTTATGGAGTAGTAATCGATGAAGAGTTCCAGAATATGAGCGGTTGCCCTTCTATGCTCAAATTTGATGATTATTTCTTTGGCCTCGAACATTCCATCCCCATACTGTTCAATAAAATGAATAGCGTCAGGTGCTTTAGAAAAAAGTTCGAAATTTGATTGTACGCGTTTTAAACCAATGGTGACGTTTTTAAGTTTCTCCGTTTTCCGACTACACTCGTTAAACGGCGAAAAAAGGAAACGGAGAAAACTGAAGATGGAGAAACCGGAAACCGGAGAAAATTTTAAGGGCTCCATTTTTGGGTTCTGCCTGTTGATGGTGCTAGGCGTTTGAAATTTCATGGTTTGAAATTCACAAAGAAAATGAAAGGCATAAATTTCGCGGGATCAATGATGAACTCTGGCTTTATAAAGATTATGTGGGGTGGCAACGGTCGGATTTCCGTCAGCGTAAATCACAAGGTCTTTATATCGATGTTTGTTGATTTTTGACGTAAACAATCGTACTTCTTTAATCAAGACTTTTTTGACAAACGATACTATAACTCCCTTATCCTGCAGGGAAAAGTATGGAGAAAAGTAGCCATTTCCTTGACTATAAATATCATCGAAAATTTCGTCGATTTTCGAATTGGCCGCACCGCCAATAGCCCTTGTGGTAGCTATTTCGTTTTCACCGTGAAACGTTTTGAACGGATTGGCTGTAATAGTTTTTCATTAGGAATAGACCTCAAATTTGATATTAAATATTGAGATAGTCTTGTAACAATGCCGTATAATAAAAACCTGATGACAAAAATACCCGTGTTTCTTAGACATACCCCACTTAGAAAGTTCAAAATGTATCTTTATAGCGATTCTAATTTGTATGAGGATTTTATAAAAATACAAAATTTATTTCTCCATTGAACTTCTTTTAGAAGTTTTTTAATAAAAAACGCGAAAAAAGTGAAGTTTCAAAAAAAAAATTTGTCCAATAAGTTACGCCGCGGACAATTCAGTTATCCGCGCTTTTTTTCTTCTTATTTTTGTTTTCGTTTCGCGGACAGTTTAGTGCTTATTGGCTTTTTGTGCCTGGTAGAAAGCGTGTTATGAAAAACCACCTTTGCATCTTCTTCCATCATGGTCGATACTGAAGTACTGGTGACATGTACATGTATAGTCGAAGCCATCTTTAACACAAATATGCTCACAGCCATGGACTTCCGATGGCGAATCACATGGGTGCACTGTGGTGGTTTGTATTCTAGCTTGTTTATTATTGGCTGCTGTCTCATGAAACCAATTTTGTCGTACGTATTTCATAAAAAGGCACTGTAAAAAAAAGAGTAAAATTCTTTTGAAAAAATAAATTTACATGACATCCTGGGCTAGCTATAATACAATCTCCCTTTATGCTTCTGACAGGCAAAACATTCATAGAAATCATCACAGCTGCAATCATCCCATTTTCCGTGTTCGGACGTCATAAATACACAATCGACATTTGTTTTCCCACCACATCGATTATCAGGCTGACCATTATTCCAATCTGTGAAACTATTATCACTAGTAGGAGATCGGAGAATATGGCGTTCTATTTGAAATATCATTAATACGGTATAAAGTATACCCAATAGGGTGTCCGCGGTTAAAATCGGTGGTCAAAATTATAAGGTCTCGTCTACGGAATTTTTCGTCTTTGTATCTTTTGGTCTAAAATCAAAAAATTCCTTTCCGTTAACAGTCATGCGATTCGAGTTTACTATAAGTTATGGCCCATAACTTATGGGCTATAACAGTCAAGCGCATCTGGGGTAGCTAGCTACTCAATTTGCTTTAGCCCGCCAAACAATGAACGGATTTTATTGATTTTTATTTTATTTTGAAGCCCTGATTTTCTTCACTTACTGGGATGATTTTCAACCTTAACCCTCGTCCTCCACGTACCTAAACGTAAAAAACAATTTTCAAAGAAAAATATTTTTAAAAACGTAAAATTGTTTTTTGATTTAAAATCCGTTGTACGTTTTTTATTATCACAAGCCGTTCTCTTTTTATTTAGAAATAAAGTGAAAATGGGTAGCTAGCTACCCAATATGCGCATGACTGTTAAATTATTTATCATCTAAATAATTGTCGTCTAACTGTTATTCAAATAAAGCACTTTTCCTCTAAGTCGTTTTTCAAATGTACTCTGCGATTAAGACATTTTAGGCAAATTTCATGGAAAATGGTTGGAAGCACACATAAAAATTTTAGAATTATGAAAGGAAATAAATTCGATTGTCGATCTGTGTCTTGGGGTATCGAAAAGTAAGCGTCGCGTGTCTAAATTATCGGGATTTTTGACTTGATCGTTTCTCATAGTTTTGATCAGCTGGTTCACAGCAGGTTGGTTTATTTGGGCCAGTCGACCTGAATATCGCCTGCACTCGGCAACAGCTGCATCAAAATTCACAGCTGGGCGGTCATAACATGTTACGCTAAGCGAGAGTTCACAAAATAGTAGTTTTTATGAATGACTTGGTTTAAATCACCTAACCATTTTCTCCGAAAATGGAGCCACTATAATATTATTTGTACTGGTGTGGGTAACAAGTTTGTCACCGAGCTTAACGGTGACAAACTCTTTAAGAGTTATACTCACACCAGACTTTCTGGTGAAAGATACTGACAATCCCATTTATGAGTACTTTCGCGACCACACCACTTGATCGCGAATTCTTGTTCAAAATATGGTTTGGCGACCATTTTTCTTCTACTCAGAAAACAGTGGTCGGAAACCTGACCCAAAAAACCACATGGTCGCGAAACCAGATTTTGAACAACAATTTGCGATCAAATGGTCGGGTCGCGAAAGTATTAAGGGGTTATTCACGACCAAGAATGGTCGCAAAAGTACTCATTAACGGGTTTTTTCACAAGCAAGAATGGTCGCGGAAGTATCCCACTCCGAAATTGTTATGTACATTGCAATTTGCCTAGACCGTTTAGTCACAATGTTTCAGAAAATTATGAACCCTGAAGCTAACAAAGAAGTCACCGCCAACTTGCCATTCCACTTTGTCGGTAAGTTTTTGGGGGCCAAAATAATCGATAAAAAGTTCCACAATTTGTGCCGGTTTTGTTTTGTCTAGAAAATTGATACGAAGTTCTCTTGCTTTAACTGGAGCCACCTGATAGAGATGTTCAAAAGAACTACTCAATACAAATTTAAGCCCAACTTGACCCCCAAAAAGCCTTTAATTCGTTATAAAATACTCCAATCAGCAGTTTTGGCAAAAATGCACGTCTAAAAGGTCAACAAACCGAACCGGAAAAATATATTCATATCGTAACGGTTTTTGGAATGTGAAAGTGTTACGATTTTGAATCCACAAGGGAGTTCAGGTTTCACATCTCTGACCTTATAAATTGAGAAAAATTCAATAATTAATGGAGCTTCATCTAAATCATCACCGGTACTGGCAACAACTTGGCCGTCCGCAACGATTTCCACAAATTTGTACGCGTCACATAGGCTGTCCAAAATGAATTTCGTTTGAAACACTTAGTACTAGCTTAAAAATTGAATCCCTAATACTTTAAAATTTATTACCATACAACGGATTTCTAGGGAAAATTGGTGAATTTACTATGTATGTTCAATTTAATTAGTAGTATTTCAATTTACTTAGTAGTAGTTTTGACAGAAAAAAATTGCCGATAACGATGATTCTCAAAAATAAGTTTAGACAGCCTAGCTTCGGGAGAGGTCGGACGAGTATACATTCGAATCTCTTTGACGGCGACTAACTCATTAAAAAGTATTTTGATGCCTTTGTTGGTTTTTCGAGTTTTTTTTCTTGGTCCACCTACCTATTTACGTAAGCTACGCCACTTCTTATGTTATTATTCCTCAACCTAACGATTCTTACTTTGAGATCACTATCCTTATTTTCAATTTAAAAAAGACTATCTAATTTCTGCGAAAAACCCCCTTTATTGTCCATTCTATCCGAGTGATAAAAGTTATTATCGTCGTACAATCCATCAAACATTTTATCTACGGTGTTGTCGCCTTGAACGCCCCCGATCGCCTCTGTGAGGGCAATAGTTTTTTCTCCGTGGAAAGTTTTTACCGGATTTTCACTACATGTTTTGCCATCTTCACCGAGACTTCGATTCTGATTCGAAAAAATATATCTCACCGGAACACCGTCAACATCTGTTGAAAATTTGCTAGTACAACGTCAAAAAATTGGAATACTGTATAAACGTCTAATATGATAAATTTAATACATCAATAAGTCATATTACAAGCCACGTGGTAAGTCATTTGCGTGGCTGAAGGACGCTAGCCAATAGGAGGCGCCTATAAAAAATCATGAGCCAATAGTCGTGGCTAGTAATTCAGTTACAGACCCCAGCGCCGTAGGGTCTGCTTATTATATGATTCATATAATTCATATAATAGGAATTAAGTATATAACTACAGGCGATTAGGTCGATTTTTTGGGTTGAATTACAATTTCAAAATTGTTTTTTCCATGAGGTTCTTAAAAAAATCAATTGTGTCCGTTTTTTTTTACTCAATGGTTACTTTATCCCAATCGTGCTCAACACAATCTAGGAAACATAAATATATTTTTTCGAATCCCGACTAAAATATTCTCTACAGCTGCAGACTCCCAAATCGCCGCTTTTGGTGCAAATATGGTCGCAATCCCCGTTATTACCCGAATCGCAAACGTGAACCACGTAGGGTAGGGTGGGAACCGCAAATGTGATGATCGCGGATAATCTCTATTTTTACACAATTTGTAGCCCTGCTATAGGGTAACCCGCATGTAAAATATCAGACCAAAATAATTTCAGCAACATATCCAAATCATAATTTTTCATGAAAATTTTCAACCGTAAAAATTTTAACTTTCAAATAAGTAAGCTGTACCGTAAAATCGCTTTTTTCGTCGATTTTTGGAAGCCCTCGGAAATTTAATTACTATGGCTGAAAGCCCATACTTTAAAGTTGTCACAAAAATGAAAACATCCCGCGCACCTCCTAGTGGTAACGCTCACGAGGACAAAATATGTGAGGTACTGTTTAAAAACGAGAAAATGCCGATTTTAAGTTTTTCGTATTAGACCTTGAAAATATTCTGACCTAGTAAATCGACCCCGGCGAAAACGATAATCAGTATTTTATGTCATTAAAATGACCACTGCGCTCTTATTGTACGGTGAATAAATTAAATTGGACTTCGTCATGTATGGGTTTTATACTTTGCGGTTATGGAATCGAAAAATAAACAAGACTAAATTAAAGTCAAATTTTGCACTTATTTCAAAAATGTGTTCGAAATGGTGAAATCAAAAAATCGAATATGTCACCTTAACGTGACAGCGCCCAAAGTTGTCAAAATGGTGCTATTGGATTACCAAATGGGCCCGCGAAGCGGGGCTACATAGGAAGCGATGACCCTATTGGATTACCAAATGGGCCCGCGAAGCGGGGCTACATAGGATGCGATTACCCTATTGGATTACGAAATGGGCCCGCGAAGCGGGGCTACATAGGAAGCGATGACCCTATTGGATTACAAAATGGGCCCTCGAAGCGTAGCTACATAGGCTGCGGTGACCCTATTGGATTACCAAATGAGCCCGCGAAACGGGGCTACATAGGATGCGATGACCCTATTGGATTACCAAATGGGCCCGCGAAGCGTGGCTACATAGGATGCGGTGACCCTATTGGATTACCAAATGGGCCCACGAAGCTGGGCTACATAGGATGCGATGACCCTATTGGATTACCAAATGGGCCCGCGAAGCGGGGCTACATAGGATGCGATGACCCTATTGGATTACCAAATGGGCCCGCGAAGCGGGGCTACATAGGATGCGATGACCCTATTGGATTACCAAATGGGCCCGCGAAGCGGGGCTAAATAGGATGCGATGACCCTATTGGATTACCAAATGGGCCCGCGAAGCGGGGCTACATAGGATGCGATGACNCTTAATTAGGCTAAGCAAAAAAAAACTGAGTATGGCCCATCCTTAATACTTTTTGGCGTGCGGTTTCTAGAGAAAGTATTTTTTTTACGCAAAAACTTAAGGACGGGTCTATAGAGTTGTTTACAAATACATATCGAAAACTTGAAAACTAGATTTTAGTGAAACTTTTAGCGTTTTCCCGTGAAGTAATTTTTTTAAACAACGCTATAGACCCGTCCTTAAGTTTTTTGTCCTTTTTGGAAAAGTTTGTCGACACACTATGAACAATTGTGTGGACTTTTGAACCCACTTACATATGGCAAGAACTGTACATACGTAAGCATTTTAACCTCATTTTGAAGCATTTGTCGAGTTTTTGAAATAGAAATCAAAATTCCCAACATTTTCCAAGCCTAGTCTTAATTCCAGTACGTCAGCGAGAGAACCTGCTGGAAAGAAATACACAAACATTGCACTTTGTAGAGCATTTTTCATCTGAATCTTTCTGTCGGAATTCTCCGTTAAATCTGTTGACCATTCCAATCCGGATAAAAAGTCAACTTTAACTGGTATAATTTTGCCCTCTTTTCCCAAGCACGTTTTATTATCATGTGTGAGGAAAAAATGTTCTAGGGATGGGTTAAAAACGTGACTTGATTCGCATGTTTGTGGCCTAATGTGTTTTAATAAATTTAGCAAAAACGGAAACCATATATAGTCATACAGTTTCGAAAAAATTAAGTTAACTTTTTCAGGAAAAGTTTTCAATTAATAATGTACGCAAAACTGTTTATACCAATTTTTCGAAAAAATAAAATTGATAGAATCAAGGAACCCGAGGTTGGCAAAAATTGTAAAAAAAGTGGACCCAAACCACACCTAATGGACCCGACTTGGACCCTAATTGGACCCTACTGGCCCATGGCAAAATTAGAGTGGACCCAAACCACACCTAATGGACCCTAAATGGACCATAATTTTACCCTAGGTCGGGGTCAATCGGGGTAGGGTCCAATCGGGGTAGGGTCAAAAAGTGCCGACCTCTGCAAGGAACCAACTATAATTAATGACATTGGTTCAAATAAAACTGAAATAAATTACTTTTATGTTTTAAATAAATGTCGGACTCAATTTCAATTGTTTTTGTCATCAATTTCAAATGATTTTTAACCCGAAGCAAAACAGTCACAACTGAAATTGACGCCATTTTTCACGCATAAATGTTGACAGCCACCAATATCCGGTCGATCACAGGTATGAACTGGAGGAAAGTAACAGTAATGGTTGCTGGTTGACTGACCAGCACCTTTAATCGCTTCTGTGACTGCATTCGAACACATGTTGCCTTAACCCCCAACCAAAAATAGCCAGCGGTACCCCAACCAAAAACAAGGACGTTTGTCCTTTTTTTCTATTTTCTCATCTCTGATCCGTCTCTGATCATTCGTAATTCGCACGATGAGCAAATCGATGGTCTTGAATCGAATGAGCATACTTTCGGAAACTTTCCGACCACCCTTGGACACTTTTTGGTCGATTTGACCACAAAAACACAATGGTTAACCAGGTTGACAAACGGTTAACCGCACGACGTACGTGGTTGATTTTTTTTTAATTTTGTCAGAATTTTGCTATTTAACACATTTAGGAAAAACATATTAGAAAAAATGAATTTTTATTGCATTAATTGCATAAAAACCTGTTTTTGGCCGTTCACCAGGTTCAATTAATCATTAATTACTCGTGATTAAAAAAATAAAATTTATTTTTTTTGTGTTCTACGGATCCACAATCGCTTTTGCTATGTTGGATTTCACTGTCAATTCATTTAATAAAGCCGAACAACAAGAAAAATACGTCTATTTGATGGAAAAGGACAAACGTCCTTGTTTTTTGGTTGGGGGTTAAATGGAAAACAATTTGATTTTTTTTTTTCGAATTTTAGTAAACTTAAAGTCAACTTTGTGATAAAGAAAAAAAACTTCTGATTCTTTATGAGACTGTCAAAGTTTTTAAGGCGTTTTTTCTCAATGAATTTTTGTCTTTTTTATAATTTGTGTTTACAGCTATAGACAAATGTACGCAAAATAACTAAGTTAAATGCAAAATAAATTTTGGAATCCATTTTTTGTCGATTTTCAAAAGTGTGCCCAAATTTGGCCAAACTTTGATTTTAACCTTGATTGATTATATACCTGGTTCACTCTAGTGGCCAATTTTACAGAAATCGGTTCGTAGAAATATTGGACTCCGAAGGGTCCCCGATGGCATATAATCCGTAGGGGTCCATTGGTCCGAATTTGAACTAACCCTTGTGACCATTAAGTTTAAAAAAACAATCCGTTCCGTTTTATGTTTTATATTTTCCCTCATAAAATTGTATCCCCATTAAAATTAACCTTCATAAAATTCGTATACGTTTAGTCTAAATTTGGACTAGTGGACCCCTTGGAGTTAAACAAAAATGTAAACCCAAACCTTGGTTGTCTTCGCGGCAACAAAATCCATTGGGGCATGAAGAGCAAGTGCCGTCGATCAAATATTCAGGCTTAAGGCGACATGACTCCCAGCACTCGCTGTGTTGGGCACCAGCAAACCAATTGTTTTCAAAATGTTCTAGATTATAACTTCTAATTTGAACTCCTGAACTATCGTCGGCAACGCCGGTAACAATCTCAATGTCGTACAGTTTTTCAGGCGATTTTGTTAATGTTTCCGCATAAATTATGTCATTTACTTTAACAGTTAATAAGTAATCATCGGTCTCGTCTATTTGAAATTGTGCTATTGTTATCTTGACACAGTGTTCGAAAACTAAAACCATTTTATACAAAGAAGTTAGCGGGACCATAAAATAATTCGACCATAAATTATTATAATGGTGGTTTTCAAAATCCAAGAACAACGTTTTTTCGACTTTTCCTAATCAAAAAACTAATTTTGCAGATCGATAGAGCTCGAAAAATTAATCACATTAAAAAAAATATAAAAAAGTACACAAAACAGTACTTTTTTCATTTTTGACCACTTTTTGACCTTAAACTTTGCAGCATATTAAGCCACCTCCTAGACACTTTTTTATAATTTTTAATCCATCCGTCTTTTTGGAAAGAAAATTTTTGTGGCTCATTTGTCCACCTAGGTGGACAGAAGTGGTTTATCAGCAAAATGAAAAACGCTCATATTGGACTTATTTGTTTTTGCCGAATATAAAAAACATCAATTTTGGAAGGTCATAAACTTATTACTTCGGGTCCCGAAGTTCGGGAATTATATGATGAAAATTTTTCGGTCAAGTCTACCAGACTTTGATTTTTGCGAAAAATGTTTTCGAACACGGCCTTTGACCATTCTTTCAAAAATAAAGTTGGAGCATTATTGGAAGAAAAGAGAGACGACAAGCTGTTTTCGCCCAGATCCGCGAGGACGTCAAGTTTAGACCCATTTGCCATGATATTAACAGCCAATTTGATATATTTGCCTGGTCTATGGTCGTTTTCTTTTGCCCCAATTCGCATTATGCCTTAAACAGTGTAAACAAAGGTATTAAGGTACACCAGGTACGCCGTTATGTTGCAATTTTACCATTCGTCCCGTTATGTTACAATTTTTTTTTTCAAAAATTATCGTCCACGCACTACGCCGTCATGTTACAATTTGTACAAAACAAACACGTATTACGTAATAGTTTCGCCGTAGGATCCGTTATGTTACAAGTTATAATTTTTTGGCGTTTTTCAGCGAAATGGCCTACGCACTGCGCCGTTATGTTACCGTTTTTTGATTTGGTTTTCTAACATAACGGCGCACCTGGTGCATAAGGAAATTTATTATAATTCGTAAACAATACGACTGGTTTATACATAATTTCAATAGAAAATGTAAGTTAAATTTAAACCTTAACATTAATGCGCGTTAAAAGGACTACACCGCTCCTGATTGTGAATTAGTAATTGTTGACGGTTTGACGTCAACATTTAGCCGCCATTGTTTATGCAAAACCAACAGTTCATCGATGAGTAGTTCCTCCCCAATGTGTGGTTCGCTTTGGCATAATTTTCCAGTCCGATCTCGGATAAAGGGGCCATTACAGGTGCAGTAGAAGTCATCGGGCCTGGTGCCTGTTTTGTGACAATTGTGTTCACAACCGCCCTTATCATCGGCATCACATGGATGAACAGTTAAGGAGGTGTCAGGGCAAAAGTTCACATTCCATTTTCCGACTGA
>SCLG01000001.1:838186-858176 GCA_004367875.1 Oikopleura albicans
TGAGTGCCAATTTCAAGTACAAAGTTTGACCTCCATTTCTCGAAATCAACTCGTGAATGATCTCTTCGTGGTATAAAGGGCACAACAAGCCCATTGCCGCGAATAAGGGACCTTAACCCGTCCCAGCCGCCAAAAACGATTTCTAGGCTGTTTTCGAGCCCCTCAATCGGGTTGGTCTTCGATTGCGATTTGAAATTTTATTTTTACTTACCTTTAAGGTACAATAATATGTAATACATTTTCCTTATTTGATATAAGGTTCGAAAAAATAACAAATTGCTAATCAAAAAAGTGCCTTTGTAGTTTTGTATGTTAGTTAAACTTAGATCTGGTGAGAACGGACACAGTTTCTAGTAAAAAATAAAGCTTTTCATTTCTATGCTGAAATTATAATAGTTACTAGGCAATTTGCGGGAAATCATACTTTGTTAAATTTCAAACCATGTCTTAGAAAATGCAATAAAGATGTCCGAATTGGCTTCGACCGAAAAGCGCACGGGATTTGAATTCCACTGAGCAGCCGTGACGATTGGCCCATTTTCAGAATATGACGAGAATACGCGATCCCACTGTGAAATGTATTTTTCTGACGTTTTATATGTCTCACGTGGGTTTTATTTTGACCAAATTTTTACCTACATTCTGTCAGCACCGTAGTTTTTACAAAAAAGGTTTCATAATGTCAAAAATGATTAGTATTTGGAAAAAACATTATTTTATATATTTTAACTAAAATGTTGCTTGAAGCCGGTAAGTTAAGGTATACCTTGCAAGATAACTGAAAAGCCTTAACTCGGCCACGTTTGCGAAAATTCGTACCACGGCCACGTTTAAAAGGACCGTCGACGGTCCCTTTTTTTAATCGTCAATCCTGGGCGACACGGATGTGATATTTGTATGATTTTTTTTGTATTTGAATCTTTAGTATGTTAGTAATCAAACTAAAGCTTTGATNATTATCTGCAAGCTTCCTATGTCTATAGTGTTGAAAGAAATTGCGAACAATTTCCCTATTCGACAAATGAAAAAATTATATATATGTCTATGTCTCTAGTTGTCTTGCAGATAATTGTCTTATCTATAAAAATTATAATAAAAATTATAATATAAATTATAATAATTACTAGGAAATTTTCAGGAAATCATACTTTGCTAAATTTCAAACCATGTCTTAGAAAATGCAATAAAGATGTCAGAATTGGCTTCGACCGAAAAGCGCACGGGATTTGAATTCCACTGGGCAGCCGTGACGATTGGCCCATTTTCAGAGTATGACGAAAATAGACGATCCCACTGTGAAATATGTTTTTCTGACGTTTTATATGTCTCATGTGGGTTTTATTTTGACCACATTTTTACCTACATTCTTTCCGCACCGTAGTTTTTGCTTAAATGTTAGTTGAAGCCGGTAAGCTAAGATATACCTTACAAGATAACTGAAAAGCGTTATACGTTAAAGTCCGAAAAGTGTAAGGACAAACGAACGTTGGTATGATCAGTAAAAAAGAACTGGCTGGGTGGTATGGTCAGTATTTTTTCGCTTATGATAAAAACCACCTTTGAGCAAATGCTACCACCAGCTATGCAGCAACTTATCGTACCATAAAGACGATAATCACAATTTCCAAAATCAACACCATAAAGAACTTCATCGCGATCGCCACATTGCCATTCTATTTGTATCGAGCGCGAACAGGCTCCATGCTTAGACCGACTGCCAAATACGGTTTGTAAGTTGGAATAATGTCGAAAATGAACAGTATCGATTTCGTGCCCATCTTCTTCGAATTTCATCAAACCTCACAGCAAAGATCAACAAACAAACGTGTTAAATTATTGAAACCCTTTTTATGTACACATAATGTGAAGCATCAGAAGTTTAATCGTGAAAACTTGAATTAAAAAACTTATACGAAAATTATAATCGGAATTTTTAAATCAAGGGTTGCTTAATTCCGGATCGATTTCAATTTTGAATCAAAGTCCAATTTTGTCTCGAAATAAGCACTTTTCAACCACATTACCGTGAAGTGGATTCCAAGCGTCTTTTAACAGTCATCCGCATCGAGTTTACTATAGCAGTCATGCGCATCTGGAGTAGCTATCTACCCAATTTGCTCTAGCGCGCCAAACAATGAACGGATTTTTTGATTATTATTTTTATTTTGAAGCCCTGTTCTTCTTCTCTTATTGGGGTAATTTTCAACCTTAACCCTCGTCCTCCACGGACCCAAACGTCAAAATAATTTTCTAAAAACAAAAAAAAATTTCTTCCATATAAAAACGTAAAAATTTTTTTTTTTGATTTCAAATCCGTTGTCCGTTTTTTTTATTATCACAAGCCGTTCTCTTTTTTCTTTAGAAATAAAGTGAAAATGGGTAGCTAAGTACCCAATATGCGCATGACTGTTAACCACGCAAATGACTCACCGCGTAGCTTGAAATTGAACTTTCGTCTTAGTTTATCATTTAAAGCGTCCCGGAACTGGACCGTTTGGTCACTTCCATTCAAATAAAATAAAAATTATCTTAATTTCCCTGGTTTATTTTGACCTTTTCCTTGAGGAGTGCCATGTATCAACGTTGAAACTGCGGCGTTATGTCCGAACGGAAGTCGGACATAAAAGTCGGGCATTGTTTTCAATGCCGTGGCTGGGTCCAGAGACAAACCAGATTCACAAGTGTCTTTTTGAAAGTCACAAGTGTTGTCCGGGCATCTTTGTCCGACACATTTCTGACCTGTACAGCGGTACCCTACATCCGCTATACACTGCGAACCTTCTAGTGCCGTTGGCGAATCTAAGACTTTATGTGTTATTTGGGTGTAACACTTCTTATTGTGGATGTGAAATTAAGCCACACTTTTGCCACCGAAAAGTGGTGTGGTGCATATAATGTTTTTTGGAAATAATAACATTTGCCGCATATTGCCCTAGTTTTTTTAAGTGAAATATCGGATCAAAAATACAACTTGACAAGTGATCTTTTACATCCGGTTGCCTGATTTTTTTCATTCTCTGATTTTCCGAGCCACAAATAATCGCAATCATTTGAATGAACGAAATCCAAAACCATGCTATCCGACTTAATTTGAAGCTTTGAAAAGGCAATAGAATCCGTTTCTAAGACTTCAATTTCGACATAATTCCAACCTCCTGTATATCCGAGATTCAGCTTTTTGTCACTTATTTTCTCAAAATAAAATTCAGAAAAACTCCGTGACAGAACTTTCGAGCCGTCCAGCTTGAAATTAATGACTAGGCTTTTAGTAGGGTGTCCAAAGTAAATAAACATTTGGAACGCGGAACTTCTGATTTTCAAATTCAAATATCATTTTGCTTCCAATCAAAACTTAATTAACTTGAACACCCAAACTTTTCACAAAGGGACTTTGATGTACATCTTTGAGCTCATAGTCTAATATCGTTTCAATTTCCTTTGTGCAAGTAGACCCATCTGGACACCAGTCGGGCTCAGTGCAATCTAAGGAGAAAATTATTGTCATTTGTGGTTGTTGTTTTTCTGGACAAATTCCCAGATTGGACTGTCACAAGAATGACGCTATTATCTACTATCATTCGGGTACAGTCCCGGACCCCTTACGGGCCGCCATGAGGGCTTCAAAAGCGCGGCCCATGAGGGGTCCCCGGCCCATAAGGGGTCTCTGGCCCATAAAGGATCCCTGACCCATATGAAATGGCCATTTTTGACGAAAAAACACATTTTCTCTATTTTTTATAGAAATGGCCCATAAGAGGGCGGCCCATAAGGGGTCCGGGACTGTATTCCAAAAATGATCTTCACAATTTTTCAGGACTTTACAAGTCCTTTTGAAAACCTAGTGATCCAAAAATATTTGTATACACTTTGTTGGAATCCCTGAAAGCAGCAACTCAATCCCTGCTCATCAGCTCTATGACCTCAGGTTTTTTTTTGGAAAAAATTTGCCCGCCAGCTCGATTTCTTCATATTATGGCTTAGATCATATTCCACAAGATAATTTTTTCGTTTAATTACGGCCCCCTTGGTTCAAACGTTAACACTTACACTCCATGCATGATTTTTCGTTGGGTGGGTCCCGGACATCATACCCGGAAATACACTCACAACGAGCTGCGCCACCGTCTCGTACACATTTTTGTTCACAACCGCCATTGCCGATAGCACACGGATGTACTAAATAAACGCAATTGAACTATTCTACTAGTATAAGTATTCTACTAGTATAACTATTCTACTAGTATAACCGAAGGACATTGTGGAATTGGGAGAATTGGGAAAACGCATCTTTTGGCTTTAGGAATTATAACTTTTCACGGAAATGAAAAGCTCCAAATTATTCGACTAGGAAACTAATCGCAAACAGGTAAAACGCATCATTACTTAAATGTTAAAAAAGGTTCTCAAGCACTTATAGGTTCAACAGATTGGTATATTTTGCCTATAATAGGCAATTTGCTATTAAAATAAAAAATGAAATACATGTATATTTAGTATTTTAATGATAATTACGTTTTGAGCAGGTTGTTTTGTCTTCGTTTAATTCGAATCCATCATCACAAACGCATTCCATGGTGTCAACGCCAGTATTATGACAGACTGCATTTTCACCACATTCAGCATTAACGGTTGACTCACACGGGGGCACTAAATTTTTTTTTAGTAGAAACATTTGTACGGTACAACGCGACCCATATCATATTTTTGCAGTTTTCTACGTTTTATGTAACATAATTTATGATAAATTATAATGACACGTTTTACTATTATTTTAGCATTTTGACAAACATATGAAAAATTCCTTTGGCCTAGTTTGGCTTAGCTGAGCTCACCCAAGAGAAAACATGACTTTAAGTACAATATAATATATGACCGGTTTGCCGAACTCTGTTGTGCCTAATCATGTTTCCGCTAAGCTCATTTTGCCTAAAATTTACCTTTCGAGCAAAATTTTTCGTTTGGTGCTTCCATTGGGATAAAACCAACGTTACAATCGCATCTGAAGTGCGTACCATCTGGAATACATATTTGTTCGCAGCCACCGTTATCAATATCACATTGATGAACTAAATATATGAATAATGTAAAATAACGGCGAAAATGTAACCGTACGTTCAAAATACAAAATTAAGAAAATGGTCCATAAACGAATACCCATAGAGATTTATAAGGTTAGCCTTTTATTCATCTTCATTTTTTGTAACTCAAGTTGCGAAGCTAGCCGCGAGTCCCAAAATTACCCCATCTTTTGAGCAAAAATCACAAAATCGCTTATTTTCAAAATAACTTATACTGTATACACTTTTCTTTCAGATTTTCTGGATCATGTTGTTCAGATCGATCTAACAAACCCTTTATTCCGAAATTTTCTTTTTGGCCAAATAATTATACATACGTTGTAGACACGAGGTTAAATCCGCCGAAAGCGCAAATCCAGTGCGGCAACTGCAGCTACTCTCTTCGCCAATCTGATTACACGTTTGCTCGCATCCACCGTTCGAAATTTCACATTCATGAACTAGATAAAGGTTTTTAAACCGGTAAGAGTGGTTCTCGGATTACAAACTATCCCACAATTCTAGAATTTGAAAATGTTTTTTTTATCAAAGTTCCATACACGTTCTGACTCATGACACATGACTCATGAGTCATGAGCCAAAAATTATGATTCATAAGTGTATGACTCATGAGTCATGACGAAATAGGCCGACATGTACCATATGCCAAAAGCCATTAGTGCCGAGCCCTAGTAAAAACCGCAAAAAACTTACTTTTTCTGCAAAGTTTAGGATTTTCTGTTATTGGCTCGTATCCTTGATCACATTGACACTGTGCGGTTTCGCCTTGTTCGATGCATTGATGCTCACATCCACCATTAATTATATCACATGGGTGAACTTAAAGAAAAAAGGGTTAAACTTAAAAAAATTAAAGTCATTCTTACAATTAAAACTTTGAGTTTGGGTTCAAACTTACTTTTTCGACATTCTGTATTGTGGGTTTCTTCTGTGTTAATCGGTGTATAGCCATTTTTACATTCACACTTGTACCTATGAAGATTGTCAAGAGGGACGCAATATGTACCGGGTATATTTTCACAACCGTTCAAAGAGCCCTGCGGCTCACCTTCATCAATCGAAAAATCACATCGATGCACTAAAATATCATATTTACTACCGCCTGAACTGATATCAAATACACATGATACTATGATACTTTATACCAATTAACACGTCAGTTGAAAAAACTTATCTGAAGAAATGTTTCGGTCTACTCTTAGAGGGTAAATGGGTCAGATAATTTTCCCCCTCCCAGCGGTTGTCCAATTCCAAAAAAAAATAACACCAGGTGCGCCCTTATGTTACATTCCGTTTGGCTTTGTAAGATAAGGGCGTACGTCGTGTATTGAACGAATAATATTTGTGAAAAATTCATCAATTTTTCAATTTTAAATTATAAAGATAGTTTAATGAGGCGTTAAAATATTTGGATAACCGTTTTTTCCATAAGTATAATTTTCGACGTATGAGCTGTGCAATTTTCTCTTATAATTAGCGCTACGTTTCAACGCCGTCATCGGCCGGTTAATTCAAAATATGCCAACCGCGGTTTACCGCACAAACAAACGGTTTGAATCAAAGCATGTTAAAACTCGATATTTCTACGAATACTCAAAACATACGGAATTTATAGTTGAGATTTTCTTGGGCGTCGATTCCAAATGCACCAACTTGGGCCATTTTTTCGATAACCGTATGAAGTTCATCGTAGTAAAGCTCGTATAAGTCATTAGTTTCGTCGTAAAGCGTGAAACGCAAAATGGTTTCGTCCAAATTATCGTTTGGTCTTAACCAGGCTTACAAAAAATAAAACGATTGGCTAGCAAACAAATTGCCGCTAGTTAGTACGTATCACAGTGCTACAGTAGGACACTCATACCGGATTTTTCTGGAAAAAAAAAATTTGACATGAGTGCCTAAGAGCACTATGAATTAGTTCAACAATTCAGAGATGTGAAAATTCTGTTATGCCTCTGAACTAAAATTAAAACGAACAGAACGCCGCGGCGGTAGAATATTTTATGCTGATTTTTTATGACAAGAACGTTGAGAACGGTGCAATAAAACGTTCCAATTCAGAACGCTAAGTTCTGTTCTGTTTTGAAAGTTAGAGCAGAACTTTTACATTTTTGGCAAAAACTCGGTGGGACAGAATTAGCTAACTCATGCATTCATGTATTTTCGATAATTTCTCTAATTTTCGCGAGTTCATGAAAAATAAAAATAAATAGGAACTAAATTATACTGAAAAAATATACCCGACTTATTCCATTTAATCATTTGACAAGACCCACGCGATGTCCTGAGGGAAATAAGTTCATACTAATAACTCTTGTGTACGGTCCTTCCAAGCGTTAATTATACGCGGACAGTTACACGTGCCTCCAATTGAATCCGTATAAAATAAAATCAACGAAAAGGGAAGAACCATAATACCACTATATGCCCTTTTTTGTAATCCTGGTCTTACAGTAACATCAAGTTGAGCGGTGACGTGACGAGTTAAATCATATGGTATTGAACTAACATACATAGCATTAGGTAGAGCTAGCTTCAGTTCGGCTAGAGTTGCCGATGCATTTATTGATAAAATCACAACTTCAAATTTGTGACCAATTGAATCCAAGACACAGCTTCCGTTTTCCATCTTCGTGTTTGGGTAGCATTCGCAGTGGGCACTTCATGCGAGGTTCGAAATTAACTAGGTTTTTTAGTCGGAAATAGCACCTTGTTAAGGATGACAACAATAAGGTTTTCTTTTTCTGACCCTACCACCCTACCCACTACACAGTGCTCCTTGATAACCATAACCGATTCGGGTTTCAAGAGGACCACTTTTGACCAAAAAAAAATTTGAGTATTTTGTGCACCCCTGGTGTTCCATAAAAGCGAATTTTGGACCATCTTATAAATCTTAAAAAGTCATAACTCACGTTCCTATATTTGTCTCTGGCTGATTTGTTTCTGTTCTCTTTCATTTCCGGTTATTTCCGGACACTTCCAGTCACTTAAAAAAGTGAAAACCGGAAATCGAAAAATCTAACCAAAAAAAGTAAATCGACCCAAAAACCGCCGTGCCGGATTCTTTTTTTAACGGTCAAAACTGATCTTCTCGAAGCCTAAATCTGTTATGGTTCTCCAGGAGCACTGTGCACTAAAGATTAAGGTTCAGGCTTTATATATTTTCGAACCCTGCTATCGCCGTTTTTAATACATTGGGAATCTTTACAGGGACCGTCAGGATCACGCCGATCACAAGGATGAACTGGTGGGTAATAACAATAATGTTTGCTGGGAGATGGGCCGAGTCCTGCGATTTGATTCATAGCTGAGTTCGAACACGTGTTTCCTAAAATAGAACATTATGCGTAAATTTCAGGCTGTACCTTTAAGGTACCATTAATAATGAGCGTTTTAACTCTCACCTTGGCCATCTTCACGGCAGCAGAAGCCATTTTGACAAAAAGAACAACCGCCGTCAAACACATAATTATCTTGCCAGCCCTTATATCGACATGATTCCCAGCATTCTGTGTGTTGGGGACCCACGGACCAATTGTTAACAAAATTTTCGAAATTATAATTTCGAATTTGAATTTTTGAATTCGCGCCGGGCACGCCAGTGAGGACTTGGACGTCGTATAACTCAGGCATAAATGATGAATCCATTTGGTCGGTCACAATTAGGTTAACATACTCTACCTCATTGATTTCAACAATTATATAAAACCGTATGGCACCTCCTCCTTCCGTAGGCGTGTTCTGTATCTGGGAGATTACTATCTTGAATCAGCGATGAAAATATAATAAAAAAACAATAAGTTAAATCGTAAATGGCAGTCTTGATGTGCTTGATTGATTTTCGAAAAGTGTGTGTTTTGTAGAAAATAAAATCAAGGTTTATTGCGGTTAAACCGCACGCGATCGCACGTCAATTTTCATTCAACTTTAAATTCCGGTTAAGAAATGAAAGATAAAAAACTGAGAGAACGTGCAAAACCGCCCAGACGGGCGTGTGGCAGTTAACACATGCTGCTCGCTATAATTAATAAAACACAAGTAAATTTTTAATTTCAACACTGGCTTGGACCAGTCGTTGATTAGTAAAGTCGGTCTAACATTTTCGAATACCGATATTTGGCCAGTTTTATCAAAGTTAAAAAGAACGTCGAATGAACCGTCTGCCCGAATTTCAACTGCCAGATTCTTGTAGTTGCCGACAATTTGGTCCGTTTCTTTTCTTTTGTAAACCATTTGGAGTACACCTTATTCGGTATTAACATACAAAAATTGTGGGAAGAATGTAGAATTAACAAACGTCATACTATGAGCGGATTTTAACCTTCTTTTATGGACATTTTTCCACCAACGTATAGTAACATTTTCCTAGCATTTTTTCTTAAAAATTCTCACGTATATAAATCGAACTAGCGGTCAAATTTTTTCAAAAAAAATACCTGAATTGATAGAGCTGCTCTCGGGGATTCCAAAAAACTCCTGAAAAATTGTAAAAATGATTTTGTTTGACGCCCTGTTGCTATGCCTAATAAATCCCGATGTGTGCCTGCACTGTAAGAGTGAGTTTAGCGTCTCCTTATCACTAACACCGTTCCTGATTGTGAATTTACCATTTTTGCCGGTTTTATCTCGAAGCTTAGGCGCCATTGTCTACGCACGGTTGGTATTCGATCAATGACAATTTCTTTTTGAATTATTGGTTCACTTTGACAATACTTACCCGTTTGATCTAGAATAAACGGAGCATTACAGCTGAATATGGGCTGTCCAAACTGATTTTTAAAGATTGTCGTGATATTTTTCGGTAAACATGAACAGCTTAGCATATTAACTCCCAAGGGTACCAAGTGGCATATAATCCTTAGGAGTAAATTGGTTCAAATTAGGACCAAACGCCCTGACGTTTGGTCGGAAAATGTTTGGTCGGAAAACGTTTGGTCGGAAAAAATGTTACTTGAAGAAAATATTTCGCCTCGAATGGGATGTTTTCATTTTCATGTTCTTTGATCCGAGACACCCAATTGTCATATCGTCCTGATTTTAAAACGCGAAAAAATTTTTTAGCGGAAATCCATATTTCTCCTTAAGTCCTTAAAAGGGGAAGGAATGTAATACAAAAATATTTTATAAGAAGGAAATCGCATTTTGGTGATTGGCCGAGCGCGCTCAAAAAATAACAATGAAAGGCCACATAGGCCTCAGACGCGCTATCAAACAACGTTACCAAAAAGTGGTAACATTATATTTTTTCGCGTTTAAAAATCACTCCGATATACTTTTTTATGTACCGCTGATATTTTTTTTTTTGGACAGCCTGGCTACAGTAGAAATCATCCGGCCTGCTGCCGGTCTTGTGACAATTGTGTTCGCATACTGGCAAACGTTTCCCGTCTTGATCATATTCGCCTCTCACAAAGTTTTGATTCCAATCTTCAAATGTGGTTCTATTTGGCAGAAGCGCCCGAGATTCAGACGCATCACACGGGTGAACAGTTAAAGGCGTATCCGGACAGAAATTAATATGCCAGGTGATCATACCTCTAGATTTTGCCTGGCCAGTTTGACCACCACCGCCATTGTTTGATATATATAAATATTCATAACTATCACTTACCGCAGCACTAATGTATGTGTTTCCATGTGTGTCTAGAAGCGCGACTTGGTTTTTGTCGATTTTTAGTTGAAAACTCCATTTTAAAGTGTTTACTTTGTTTTGGTTACGTTCTTTCCGTTCCTCAATCCGCCAGTTGTTCGAACGGTCTTGGGTTCTTATCCATGTGCGATAGCCGTCATTAGCTCCGAAAACTATTTCGAGGCTGTTTTGAGGGAGCAACCCAACCTTACCCGCAGTGATGGGATTGGTCTAAAATCATAGTTCGACAAATTTTTATGTTTACAGTCATACAGTATGACTCATACTAAATATGAGTGTTTAAATAGTCATGTTAAAAAATTTCGTGTCAAAAAGCAAAATTACGAGTCATGTACTCGTAAGTAATGTTGCCTTTTAAACCTTATTTTGCAAAATGACTGTGTCGGGAGCACTTTTTTGGTACGCGCAATCTTTTGGTACTAAAGCTTTCTTTTGTTCTAAAACCTCTTTTGGTACGAAAGCTGCTCTTCGTACCAATGCTTCTTTTGGTATCAATGCTTCTTCTGGTATCAATGCTTCTTTCGGTACATAATTTGGTCCCAAAAGAAGTTTAAGTACCAAAAGACGCATTGGTACCAAAAGAAGTATTCGTACCGAAATAAGCATTGGTACCGAAAGAAGCATTGGTACCAATAGAAGACTTGGTACCAAAAGTAGCTTCAGTGCCAAAAGAGGTTTTATACAAAAGGAAGTATTAGTACCAAATGATCGCGCGTACCAAAAGAAGCGCTCCTACTGTGTCTTGTCTAGGTTTATGTCAAATCATGTCTTTGAAAGTGCAATAAACACCCAAGAAGCCGATGTAACTGAAAAACGCACTGAGTCCACGGATTCCCATTGGGCGGAGGTCATAATTGGTCCATTTTCAGCGTACGTTGCCAACGAATCATAATGATAACGGCCCTCGTAACGCGTAGAATGGCCCTCCTTATAATTCCCTGATGTCTTATATTTCTTAAATAGGTTTGACCTTTCAACACAAATTACAAACAATTCCCGAAAATTAGGATGCGGAAGTTTGTCCGCACTTTCCATTAATTTCTTCAAGTGAATTTTATTATTTTTGAACATTCATACAAATAACTTCAATAAATGAGGTTATTAGGTCCCATACTATGAAATATTTTTTTCTGAGGTTACTGAATTAATTATTTTGGGCCTATAGCCTATAGGTAGACAATTTTTTCGAAAAATATTTAAGCTACAAAAATAAGCTACAAAAAAAGCTACAAAATGTATATTCTGAATTTTTTGTATTGTTTCTGGTATTCCTACTGTAGCTCCAGAAACTTCAAAAACCGATAATTTTCGATTTTCAGGCACAAAAACCGGCGTAACTTTTTTTCTCAACCTTTCTCAACTCTAGTTTTTTGTGAGCATGTCAAGTATGACCTAGCGGTAATTTTTAGCAACATTTCCGCCTTGCGGGGCAATGCGGCAGAAACTACGGAGCAAAAAAAAAACGATATTTTTGCCCTCTATTGGCCAATTTACGTTGAAAAGTTAAAAATCGGAATTTTTAAGTAGTACCATTAGATCCGCACGGTTAGATTTAATCTAATATGTAATACATATATTTCAATTGTTTGCAATATAAAATTAAGAGGTTCATTTTCGGCGAAATTTTCCCGGAATCCATCCTACCTATAGGCTATAGGGCCTATTTGCTTAAAAAAGCTGTTTTAGGCATATTCTAGAACTCAGAAAGTTAGTAAAAAAATTAAAAATCTAATTCATAAAATGTCTGTCGAGGACTCTAGAATTTTTCGAAGGTAATAAAAAATTACATTCGAAAAATTCTAGACCTCGCCTTCAGGTTACCTAAGTGAGATAAAATCAAAACCACCTTTGAGCAAAGGCTTCCGCCTGCTATGCAACATTTAATAACACCAAAGAGACGGTAGCCACCATTTTTAATTTCAACTGCATGCGTTATTTCATCACGATTTCCGCATTGCCATTCTACTTCAACGGAACGTGTACAACCGTCTTGACCCACAAAAACCGACCTCATATTCGAATAGTGTCCAAACTTCAACGTACATAAATTTTCCAGTACGATAGAAGCTCACAAAAAATCAAAAGCCAAAATATATTTTAAGAAAAACGAAAGTTATTATTCGGTATACTCTGTCTCATAATAAGGGCCAACAATAACGGTCCCCGTAGCCCGCTTTATCATCAAAGGGGCCGGCCATCTCATATAATGGGAATTTACGACGTAGGCGGTCTGGAACTGAATTCCATGCCACTAGCTATAGCGTGGCTAATACTTTTACGCGTCATCCATATTCTCAATGAACAGCATGGAATAATCTTCAGACAAATCCGAAGAAATAATAATCAAAAACTGCCAAATCTTCAACAAATTAAAGGAGCCCAACTATTAATGTTGCTTTATGTTCTAGTTTAACAGTCATGCGCATATTGGGTAGCTAGCTACCCATTTTCACTTAATTTTTAATTAAAAAGAGAATGGCTTGTGATAATAAAAACGGACAACGGATTTGAAATCAAAATTTTTTTTTATGTTTTTATATGGGAGAAAAATATTTTTTTTTTNGAAATTGTTTTTACGTTTGGGTCCGTGAAGACGAGGGTTAAGGTTGAAAATCACTCCAGTACGAAAAGAAGAACAGGGCTTCAAAATAAAATAATAATAAAAAAAATCCGTTCTTAATTTGGCACGCTAGAGCAAATTGGGTAGCTAGCTACCCCATATGCGCATGACTGTTATAGTAAACTCGATGCGCATGACTGTTAAGAAAACTGTTGAAATTTTAGAAGCATTTATTTGATTTTTTCCTTGAACATTTCCGCTCATTGTACATTCTCCGTCGTTGCACGGTACTTGTAGCCGGAAAAAAAAGTCCGGCATGTTTTCCAATGCATTTTTCGGGTCGAACGATAAACCAAATTTACAAAAGCCTTCCTCGAAGATGCAAGTGTTGTCCAAACAATAATTGTTTCCAACGCATTCTTCGCCGGTGCAAACGTGTCCAGCCAGGGCCCTGCATTGAGAGCCTAGTGGTTTCGTCGCAATTCCGCTCTTCTTTGCCACAATTGTATAACATTCCTGATCAGAGATGTAAAAAGAGCGTAGGTGGTTATTTCACCAGGGTATTTAACCTTGCTGAAATAAACTACCTGCGCAGCTAATGTGTTTTGAAGCTGAAAGAAAACGGGTCATATAACCTCCCAGATAATAAGATTACTTATTGCATGGGAGGTAATATGACCGGTTTGCTTTCAACTTTCAAACACATTATCTGTCAGGTTAGCTCCTCACGCGAAACGACACGTAGCAATTTCTTTTTCTTTTTTTTTTCTAGCACGACAATTGATACGGTATAAAAATATTTATACGACATTTAGTAAATTGAATTTGTTAACTATTTTTGTTACATTATATAAAACATTTTTAAAGCTCTTTTTGTTAACCATTTCACTTAACATAGATGAATTTTGTTAACTTTTATGAATTTGTTAATCATTTCGTCAAGTTATGTTAAACATTAAAGCTCTTTTTGTTAACCAGTTCACTTAACTTAGGTGAATTTTGTTAACTTACATGAATGTGTTAACCATTTCGTTAAGTTATGTTAAACATTTTTAAAGCTCTTTTTGTTAACCATTTCACTTAACTTAGCTGAATTTTGTTAACTGTCAGGAATTTGTTAACCATTTCGTTAAGTTATGTTCAACATTTCTAAAGCTCTTTTTGTTAACCATTTCACTTAACTTAGCTGAATTTTGTTAACTTTCAGGAACTTGTTAACCATTTCGTTAAGTTATGTTAAACATTCTTGAAACTCTTTTTGTTAACCATTAACTTAAACTGAGCTGAATTATGTTAACGTTCAGGAATTTGTTAACCATTTCGTCAAGTTTTGTTTAACATTTTTAAAGCTCTTTCTGTTAACCATTTCACTTCACTTATTTGAATTTTGTTAACTTTCATGAATTTGTTAAGCATTTAGTTAAGTTGTGTTTAACATTTTTGAAGCTCTTTTTGCTAACCATTTAACTTCATTTAGGTGAATTTTGTTAACTCTCAGGAATTTTGTTAACCTTAGCAGACTGTGCGTGGGCCGAAAACTAGACGCGAGCCAACTGTTACAATTCATGAATTTTGTTAACCTTTTGACATCTCATTCCTCATTCTGATCTGTTCCAGTGGCGGTTCTGCCCAACCAGAGATATTGACATTTATCTGTGTTGATGAAATCAATTACGATTTTATCAGATTTGATCGAGAATTTTGAAAATGCAACAGCATCATTACCATGGGCATGAATTTCAACACTGTCCCATTTGCCAGTACTTTGATCCTGATCATCTTCCCCAATTCTTCCAAAAAATAATGTTTTGTCGATTATTTTGTCGAAATAAAGAGTAGAAAATCTGTGCGACTCGACTGTAACCGCATTTAGTTTGAAATCAACAACAAAACTGTTCATAGGGTGTTCAACTTACGTAGGCGAGTATCGGTATTCTAAAAATCGGCATTTTTGTACTCTACATTACAAAAATAACTGTTTTGGCCAAAATGTTCGTCATGAAGAGTTAGCTTTTAATATTTTTGGAAAATCAAGGTCCAAGGAAAACCTGGCCACAAAAATGGCCCATTTGGAGGCCTTTAATCGAATTTATCACGTGACTCGTTGAACTTGACCTTGATTTTCCAAAAACATTAAAAGCTAACATTTTAAGACGAACATTTTGGCCAAAACAGTTTTTTTTTTTGAAAAAAATTGGTGGTCATGATTTTTTTTTTTTTTCTCTTACATAATTTCACAAAATGAGATTTAATCAAATTTGGGTTTTCAGACTTTGTATGGTCAATTGATTTACGTGCAAAATCCGTTCCCAAAAAACTTTAACTGATAAGAATAAATGTTCCAATTTGAACACCTGAACTGTCTAATACTGGCGTTTTCTCCATGTCAGCCAGTGTAAATTCTAAAATTGTTTCGGCCTTTCCGCTGCAAATTGAATTATCAGGACACCAACTGTAGGCGTCGGAGCAGTCTTAACAATTTGTTCAAGAATTTCAATTCAGTCATAGCTAGGGTTAGTTTCAGAGTCTTATGATATAAACCGATTTTTTTTATCAATGCATATAATCTTGTTAACTCCAAGGGAGACAAAAGTGCAAATGCGACCCAAAATGCTGGTAAACAGGTCTTAATCAAAAATTGCAGAAACGATCTGTCAATGTATGCTAATTTGCACGTTTGTCGGTGAAGGGGAAAACCCCATTAATGAGTACCTTAAAGGTACTACCTTTGCGAGCACAACATTTGATCGCGAATTGTTGTTTAAAATTGTGGTTTAAAATCGTGTTTTAAACAAGGTTTCGCGACCATTTTTTTTCTACTTAAAAACAGTGGTCGCGAAATGGTGTTTTAAACAAGGTTTCGTCACTATTTTGTTTTCTACTTAAAAACAGTGGACCATGTCACACACATGGTCCATGTGGTCGCGAAACCATATTTAAACAAAAAGTTCGCAACCAAATGGTGTGGTCGCGAAAGTACTCATAAACGGGGTTTTCGCGACCACAAATGGTCGCGAAAGTATCCCACACCCATTTGTCCCCCCTACGGTCCGTAGGCTACGGATTGCCACTTGGGACCACTGACGAAAAAAAAAAATTAAAATCAAAACACGACCCATAATAAAATGGTGTTTTTAGGTTGCACTTGTACAACTTACATGGCATGCAAAAGTTTGAGGTTGGTGGAGGTTGACTATCAAATCCATATACACATTCACAGCGTGCGTTAACTCCTTCACGGACGCATGTTTGCTCACAGTTGCCATTTAGAACATCACACGGATGTGCTTAAATAAATATAATTAACTCAACGAAAACCCAATTGTTAATTTGTGAAAACAAAAAAAATCGATTTATTGATCGTCAAATTTTCAGTCTCTGATGGTTAACCGTCCAACACATCTGTCGAACATTTTTCCGATCGGATATTCAAAACTCGTTCTTATGCTGTTTTTTACCTTAAATGTGACGATAGTAAAATCAACATAAAAATTATTTCAAATTGGTTATAAAAAATAAATGATGATGTGTTACTTGTAATATTCAAGGAAAAATTATTAATTTTAACAGTCATTCGCATATTGAGTAGCTAGCTACCCATTTTCACTTAATTTCTTAATAAAAAGAGAACGTCTTGTGATCATAAAAAAAACGGACAACGGATTATTTTTAGACGACGAGGGTTAAGGTTGAAAATCACCCCAGTAAAGAAGAAGAACAGGGCTTCAAAGTAAAATAATAATAAACAAATCCGTTCATTGTTTGGCGCGCAAGAGCAAATTGGGTAGCTAGCTACCCCAGATGCGCATGACTGTTAAAGCATTAATTATCGGTCAGACAAATTTCCGATCAGTGACTTTACGGAACTTTTTTAANAACTTGTAATTATATCGTTCCATTAATGGTGCGAAAAACACATTATATAATTTGTAGCGCACTTTTCGCATGTCAAATTTCTGGGTGCGTCAACGTTACGCTGCGTAACTATTGTTTTAGAAGACATGAATTATTTTTTTTAAATTATATTCTGAAAGTGAACATTTGCACCTATATTTTAGTCGTTGTTAGAAATTAATCGGTCTGGTAGTTCGCTAGATAATTTCTTTGCGAAGTTTAGACAACGGGTTTTTTTACAAAATCGTTGACACGTTTGCGCTCACAGAGGACGCGGCTTAAATCGGTATACAGTTGAAAACCGCCTCAGGAAGAGAAGAAGGATAGGGCTTCAAAATAAAATCATAATCAAAAAAATCCGTTCACTGTATCGCGCTCTGTGAATTTTGGAAAAAAATGGGTAGCTAACTACCCAATATGCGCATGACGCTTATAGAAAGCACGCTGCGCATGACTGTTAAATGTGACGATAGTAAAATCAACATAAAAATTATTTCAAATTGGTTATTATTACTTGTAATATTCAAGGAAAAATTATTAATTTTAACAGTCATTCGCATATTGAGTAGCTAGCTACCCATTTTCACTTAATTTCTTAATAAAAAGAGAACGTCTTGTGATCATAAAAAAACGGACAACGGATTATTTTTAGACGACGAGGGTTAAGGTTGAAAATCACCCCAGTAAAGAAGAAGAACAGGGCTTCAAAGTAAAATAATAATAAACAAATCCGTTCATTGTTTGGCGCGCAAGAGCAAATTGGGTAGCTAGCTACCCCAGATGCGCATGACTGTTAAAGCATTAATTATCGGTCAGACAAATTTCCGATCAGTGACTTTACGGAACTTTTTTAAGTTAATAAGCAAAAAGAAATTTTACCAGAAATTGTTACAAAAAATGACAAAAAAAACGTCGGTTAAAGTACGGAAAATTGAAAAAAAACAATCTTAGAACTCGAATTTTCATTCAGCTTTCTACAGGGGGGTCTGGTTATAAGGTCAAGCCCGAAAAAAATGACTTGACCTTAATGCACTTCAAAAAAATGAGTTGACCTTAATGCCATTTAAAAAAAAACTTTCCTAATATTTGATTTTCGCGAAAAAATTATGGTCTTCACTCTACAAAATGTTTAAAAGACACTATTTTATAGATAAAAAAAGTGTAAAAAGACATGATTTCTATAGAAAAAAAAAAGACTTGACATTAGTGCTGGAAAAAAAAGACTTGACCTTAGTGCAAAAAAGATGACTTGACCTTATAGCGGTCACCGTTTGTGACCTTATAACCAGACCCCCCTGTAAATATATTATCGAAATATTCCGATTTTTTATACAATTGCGATTAAGAGATTCAGCTGAAAATTGCAGTTTGGTGTGTACCTGTATAGATCTCGTTTACATCTTTGTTTATATGGTAGTTTTGTATGTGACTGCATCTAACACCGGTTATTGTCCCCGACGACTTGATCACCCAGCTGTATTCAACAGTATGTTTCAAATAACAATAACGCCCCAACGGCTCGTATGTCCAACCTTCACAAAGTCTGTTCTTAGAATCATCATTTCCATCAAATTCCATGCATTTATGGGCACAGTCATATTCGTCGTCTACGGGACCTACTTCGCCTGTACCTAGAGTCAGCAAACTGAAAATCAATAAGAGTCCTAGGGCTCTGAAATTGGGCACATACAGGGATGACGCCAAGTAAGGTTTCTTAGTTTTCGAAACCTTACTTGGCGTTATTATTCATGACACACCGTTACTTTGACTTTAACTCTTAGGGGAAAGGAGTTTCTGGGAACCCGTAGAGGGAAATGCGTGTAAATAAACACGCACTTAAAAAATTCACATTAATTCGCAATAATCCGAAAAACTGGTAAAGCCAAGTTGTAGAGCTCGTCAAACTACGTCGATCTGACTATTCAGAAATTGATTTGGGCCACTGGGGCCCCGTAAAGAGCTCTTTGAAATCTCCAACCTACGCAAAAAACACCGTCAATCGAATTTTCTCGAAAAGTTGAGGGGGGTCACCAATACCATTTTTGCCCTTCGGGGCCTCCATATCATATGGACCATATGCCTTAAATCGACGAAAAAACACGTTACGTGTCTATTTACACGCACTTTGCCCTGGGAGTTAAGTAGACTAATAGTAGATGACATGGCCGATTTTCATAAAACTCAACCAGTAACGTGTCTTTACTTATCCTGGCGAGATAATTGATAAAGTTTGTCGACTGATATCATTCAGTCGACAAACTTTATTTCGAAGTATTTTTAAACGGGTTTTCTGTTTAAATCTTAGGCTCGCAATTTTACCTGTGTGACATTTTATACTAAATTTTGATCTTACTTCCAGTTTGCTGACCTTACCTACACGTCCGCGGGGACCGGTAAAATCTAAATTTCCTTCGCCAGTATCCATATCGGCGTATATTTTCGTTGTCAAAGACCCTTCGCACTCGACTGCTTGATAAATTACAGCTAAAATATATAAATTTGGCGACAATTTCGGAGGGCGTTAATTGGAAAGTTTTAAAAATCTGATCTTCACACATTCAATGTTTATTTTTCAGATAAGCTAATACCGGTTCAATTTCGTGCTTATTCACCACGCGTTTCTAGTTTACCGTGTCGGCATAATTTAAGATGATATAAAGACCAGTTTTCCAAATTTTATTAGGAACTGGGGTGCCTCTCCTTTATAAATATCATATTTTAAAAAGGGGAGAAAGAAGGGTACTCCAGTTCAAATTAAAAAAAGGGGAAATAATGGTCTTAATATCATCTTAAAATATCCCGACA
>SCLG01000001.1:862132-880183 GCA_004367875.1 Oikopleura albicans
CATGTCTATATTATTAGTAACATTCCAAGTTGGAATTTCCAACCTTATATTTTATTGTCACATTTAAAACCCATGGACTGAGATATGTCAATTTTTGTCCAAGTATCAAGCGGGAATATATAATCAGGCGTCTTAGAAGTTTGTGCCCCATCAGCAGTCAAAAATACGGTAAATAGAATTTTCGGTCCAGGTGTCATAAATAGAGCCGGTTGCCGATCTCCGCTATCTAGAAGGCCGTCCGAAGCCTCCGTGCGGACTTCAACAATGCTTTGATAATGGTCGTAAATTTCGTCAAAGTGTTCGAAAAATGACAAGTCACGGTAATCATAGATACAGGGATTTTTTTCCGAAAAATCAATTAAAATTTAACAAAGAGATAATAATAATTCTATAAGGGATAGATGTTTTATCTCTGTGCCAAATTTACTCCGGCGCTCCTGACAGTGCCATATGGCACTGTTTTCTTTTATTTTGCTAATAGCTCGAAATCGATGAGAGCGATTCCCGATCGGGTTTTCGTATTCGCTTGGTTAACCAATGAGAGTTATTTTTTTTTGTCAGGATCTAACAAATGGACATTTGGTTACCGGTTTTAGTACTTTTCTGTCTCTTATTATCGACAAAATTGTCAGTAACACTAATTCGGCTATGGAGATTTCGAATATGGCGTTTATTTGTTACATACAGCGTCCGGTTAACCGGAAATCTGCATTCTACATGATGGGCTTCGATTGGTTCACATGATAAAAATATTCGGAGACAATAATTAACTTCATGTTTAAGATATTTCAGTCACATTAAGAACAAGCGGCCCTCAAAATCTTTCATGCTCGTCCTAATTGGTAATATACGTTATTCAGTTTATTCCCATTTGAACGATGCCGAATTAACGACCTGCCTTGGTTGTTCGTTGTCGCCCTCTGCGGCGGGATTGATCTCCAATGAAAGGGTCCATTGTTTGTAAAGTATCGGTATTTTTTTCACCATGTTATTTTTCTTAAGCTGAATTACAGGTGTCGTATAGTAAATTTTCAATGTGGCGGCGCTTGCTATGTCCTGGGTTCAAAGTCAAACATAGATTTTGGTGCTAAGAGTCATAATAACGCGAGTAAGTGAGCTATTTGTGTCTCTAATTGTGTAAATGTTCTCATATCTTGTCAAGTTTGTAGCCCCATATCTCGCGCGCGAGATACGTTAGGGACGATTAATATCGCGCGCAAAAATAAAATGCGCGCAAGATTTTCCTTCCAGAACGTATCTTGCACGCATTTTATTTTTGCAACAAAACATTTTTGTCCACCATGAATAACATATTATTTACATTATAATCGGATTCCATTATTAAACATTCAAATTTTTGAACCCAGGCTGAGCTCGACTCTTCCCATTTAATTTCGACCGTGGAAAGAAATCGACGTTTTGGTGCCATGACGAATACCTCGGTGCCCGCTGGTGAGTCTATTTCTGGCGTACACACAATCTTCACTCCGTCTGCCCAGTTGGCGCAAATAGGGCTGCTTGAGGATAATGCTAGAACAAAATTTAATTCAGAAATTAAAGGAGCCTGAGACTTCTTTCAACCGCGAAGACACACAAGGCCATATTTCAAACTTGTACTTGTTACTAAGTTCTTAGTGTCTACTGTATTAGTGTTCCGTGAAACAGAAAAACTAATAATTTGTTTCATACAGTCTCTTAACTCTCAGGGGAAGGAGTTTTTGGTAACCCGGAGGGGGAAAATGTGTGTATATAAACACGCACTTAAAAAATTCACAATAATTCGCATTAATTCAAAAAAATTGGTAAAACCAAGTTTTAGAGCTCGTCAAACTACGTCGATCTGACTTTTCTGATTTGGGCCACCAGGGCCCCCTTGAGAGCTGTTTAAAATCTCCAACCTACGCAAAAAACACCGCCAATCGAATTTTCTCGAAAAGTTGAGGGGCGGGTCACCAATACCCGTTTTGCCCTACGAGGCCTCCATATGCCTTATCGTAAATCGACGGAAAAAACAAGTTGCGTGTCTATTTACACGCCCTTCCCCATGGGAGTTAAAATGCTTATGTAGCAAAACTTATGAGAAACCAAGATATTTATAGATATGTAGTAAAAAACTTCAGTCATTCAGTCAGGTATAGATTTGTCGAGGCTATCATTTTTATTTCTTATTCTCCAAATTGAGGAACTTTTGATTTTTTTTTTTGATACGAATCTACGACTAATTCATGATAAATTGTACCTTTGTCTGGTCTAACTTGAATCATAAATCCTTCAAAATATATCGGTGATCTGAACTGAACGGTCAAACTAGAAAGTGTACTAGTGGGACTTGCACGCCATATTGTAGCCGGGTCCTCGTCAAACATGCTCGAATACGTAAGGTCTCGCTCACTGGTTGGCCAATGGTCCCCGGTCGCCGACCACGTTGCCACGTCGGTTTGCCCACTCCATATCTCGAAACCGGACACGTCTTAAAAGTTAATTGTAGTATATTTCATATTGATATGATAAATGCAATTATGGCATAGCAGCAATAGAATCAACGTTGTTTGAAAATGACATAATACATTTATTACAGTTTGCGTTGATTTCAAGGAAATTGTTACTATGCGATAATCAACTTATGGTTCCCGATTTATGATAGTATCGGGGAAAACGGAAAAAACAAAAAACCGGTTAAATTCTAACCGGTTAGGTCGGATGGGTCTATTTTTTTTCTACACAAATATAATATTTTTTACACAAATATAATTTATCGGGTTTGTAAAAATAGACTCATCCGACCTAACCGGTTATATCCTAGCTGGCGTCCCTGGTACACCAGGTGCGCCGTTATGTTACACCCGGTTTTGTTACAATTTTTCCCGTTCGTCCCGTTATGTTACTATTTTTTAGCAAAAAAATTTCTGGCGTTTTTGCCTACGCACAACGCCGTTATATTATAACTTTCCGTTATGTTATAATTTGTTTAAAAAAAACGCGTATTTCGCAATACCTTTGAGTTTCGTAATCACTATTTTCCGTTATGTTACAATTTGTACAAAAAAAAACACGTATTGCGAAATATTTTCCCCGTTCGTCTCGTTAAGTTACAATTTTTAATTTCTTGGCGTTTTACAGCGAAATCGCCTACGCACTGCGCCGTTATGATACACTTTTTTTTATTTGAATTTGTAACATAACGGCGCACCTGGTGTAATGCCTTTTTGCTTATTTTTGTATACACTTATTGTAAATGCAAAAAAGGCACCATTGAATTTGTCTTCCCTATAAAGTGCTGGAGCGGTAATCAATGGGTAAACAGTAAGAGTACATACCACAAGGTTTACGATGACAATGTTCAGAATACGTGCTTTTAGAAGTGGCACGTTCGCAATCATCGATATGCCCTGTAGAGCAATGACGTGTTTTTGATCGAATGCCATGACCACAGGTCGCTGAACATGATGAAAATGCGCTCCATGCTTCCCACGTAACTAGTACACACAAACTATTAAATTGGAAGGCACAAAATAAAATCACGATACAACCTAAAAATTGAGCACTCCAAAAAAGAAAATTTTGTAGATTTCTCTCTTTTTACGTTTTTTTTTCTTTCAAGAGTGTGAGTGGGAAACGGAGAAATCGGAAAACGGAGAAAATTTTTAAAATATCGAATAATATACAATTGTTCTCCGTTTTCAGGTTTCTCCGTTTTCCTGATTCTCGATTTTTAAATTGTGCGGCTGCTATTACATGAGGAATTCATGTCGAACAATGACCAGTGTTCCGAAAATGCTATATTTTCGCGTTAGCGTTAGGCACGCGGACGTCGATAGCCGAAATTAGCGTTAGCGTTAGGCACGTCGCTCGGACGTCGACGGCCGAGGACGGCCGTCCGACAAACGTCGTTAGTCGACGAACGCTGGACGGCCGTCCGACGAACGTCGTTAGTCGACAAACGCTAGACGGCCGTCGTTAGCGTTAGGCACGTTTTCCGGTCCATACGAGTCGGTCGTTCCTTTTTCTCGCTGAAGAGAAAAAGGAAGGAAAAACGAAAAAGAAAAAGGCGCGCGGCAACGTTTCTACACACGCGTTGGGAACGTTGGGCGTTGGGAAAAATTCAAGCGTTGGCCAACGCTTGCGTTGGGCGTTGGGAAAAATTCGAGCGTTGGCCAACGCTTGCGTTGGACGTTGGGGAAATTTGGAGCGTTGGCCAACTTTTCCAACACTGCTCGAGACTATAGAAAATAAGGTTACTATGTGTAGTAACCTTATTTTCTATAGTCTCGAGTGTGTAGAAACGTTGCCGCGCGCTTTTTTTCTTTTTCGTTTTTTCCCTCCTTTTTCTCTTCAGCGAGAAAAAGGAACGACCGACTCGTATGATGCCCACGTTTTCGGAACACTGATAATGACTGCGCTGCAGTTTGTGAACTAGTGTTGGAAATGTTGGTCAACGCAGCGATTTTTTTTTCAAGCGTTAGCCAACGCTGAAAATTTCCCAACGCGTTGGGGAGAAAATTTCCAAACACACATATCGCTTCCAACACTGTTTGTGAACTTACTTGAGTCCAATTGTACAGAACAAATGATGCCAGCTGGCTGATAATGATCTAGAGGTCTTAACTTGACGTCTGAATATTCGGTTGTCGTTCCAATGACCATTTGATCCTACATAATAATCAATTAGGTTTAAATTGATCCTACATAATAATCAATTAGGTTTAAAATTTGTATTTGTAATCAGAAAGTACGAACATCACTTTTTTTGTAATAATCAAACTTATTTCTTCCCAAAGTTGGTCGGTGAATTGATTTATAAACATTAGTGCATTACAGATAAGTTTGTGTCCGTTTTTATCTTTCTTTATTTTCAGGGTGCAGGTGCAAACGGAGAAATCTGACAAGCGCGAAAAAAAATCTAAAACCATAAAATTTCATCCGGTTTCAGTTTTCTTGGTTTCTCCACCCGCAAAAACAGAAGGATGTTGAAACCGTAGAAATTTTTCATCGCTTTTCAAGTTTTTCCGTTATAATTAATTCTCAACTTTTAGGTTGTGCCCTCTCGATTAACCTACCCTTATTTGATCATTGAGTGTTGCGCTCAGGATGGTCTGTCCGTCATCTCTAACTTTCGTTTGAACGACAATCTTGTGTAGTGTTTGCTCATTGGCTGATGGAATAAACATAAATCTAAGTTGAGAGTTTTGATTATCGTTCCAAGTGATGAACATCTCGAAATTATAATCATATCTATGGTCCCATTTGGCAACAGCTACAATTGGGATCGCCTGTGTTCCCGCGTTAAATTTTCCAGAATTTTCTTCCACTGATACTAAAGCTGAACAAATGTGCTTTTTGGAGCCAGACACATCTCATGCTCGTCCGTACTTTCCGGGAAAAATAATTTTACGAAACTAGCATGCACATGGTGCGCAGACTGCGCAGCGCAGTTGACGGGCAGCAATCTTTTAAGGATTTTTAAGGACCGGTCATACCTGTTGTTTACAATATTAAAGCATTATAAAAAAGCTCTCGGAAACTCTAGCTCTAATTCCGTTTTGAAATTTCGCTTTTTTATCAAGTTCGGGGCTCTGTCGGTGATCTATGAGTCATAGAGTATGACCTAAGTTTTCCATTCAACAAACTTAACAGTCATGCGCATCTGGGGTAGCTAGCTACCCAATTTGCTCTAGCGCGCCAAACAATGAACCGATTTTTTTATTATTATTTTATTTTGAAGCCCTGGGCTTCTTCTATTACTGGGGTGATTTTCAACCTTAACCCTCGTCCTCCACGTACCCAAACGTAAAAACAATTTTCTAAAAAAAAATATTTTTATCCCATATAAAAACGTAAATTTTTTTTTGATTTCAAATCCGTTTCATTATCACAAACCGTTCTCTTTTGGTTTAGAAATAACGTGAAAATGGGTAGCTAGCTACCCTTTATGCGCATGACTGTTAAGCAATTTATTACGGGATCCCGTGGGAGTACTTTGTCTAATTTGTGAAAAAGTCGATTACAATTGATGATAAATTTAAGCTTATGTTGGTACTTTAATGTTGGGATAAGTTTGTAACCAATTTCTAAGGACCCTCCTTAAATTTGATTTGGTCAGCCAAACTGAATCTGTTGCATGAATAAGACCAAGATACTTCAATATCGGAGTATTTGCATCAACAGTAAACTGGAAAGACAAGCGCCATTCACGCGCCATATAATCAATTGTTTTAAAAATTGTACCAAATTCAGGTCGTATCACATCACCAGTGCATAATCCGATAGCTATATAAATATATTGTTAGATAATGAATTAGTGTTATTGATTTATCCATAATAAGCAGTTACAGACGCCAGCGCCATAGGCGCGGAGCGTCTGTAACTGAATTACAAGCGCGCCTATCAGCTCATATTTTTTATAGGCGCCTCCTATTGGCTAGCGTCCTTTACCCACGCAAACAACTCACCGCGCTGCTTGTAATAAGAAGTTACATGCAGCCGTAGGCTGCATGTAACTTAATTACATGCAGGTTTCTTCCAAATATGGACTTGCGACATTTGGGCGCCTTTTTTTCATCTCGAGCTTTTTTTTTTTGTTCGTTTTTCTTATATCGCACTTATTATTGCNAATTCAGGTCGTATCACATCACCAGTGCATAATCCGATAGCTTTATAAATATATTGTTAGATAATGAATTAATTAGTTTTATTGATTTATTCATAATATAAATTATAATAATAACATTACAATAAATTTTATTGTACACCAGGTGCGCCGTTATGTTTCACCCCGTTATGTTACAATTATTCCCGTTCGTCCCGCTATGTTTTAATTTTTTAGCAAAAAAATTTCTCGCGTTTTTGCCTACGCACTGCGCCGTTATGTTACAATTTTCTGTTATGTTACAATTTGTACACAAAAAAGGGGAATTTCGCAATACTTTTGAGTTACGTAATCACTATTTTGCGTTATGTTACAAAAAAAACGTATTGCGCAATATTTTCCCCGTTCGTCCCGTTATGTTACAATTTTCAATTTTTTGGCGTTTCCAGCGAAATCGCCTACGCACTGCGCCGTTATGTTACAATTTTCCTTCATGTTACACTTTTTTTTAATTTGGTTTTGTAAAATAACGGCGCACCTGATGTATGATGCTACAAAATAATTATACGTAATAATTCTACGTTTAATTCTATAAAATAGTGCTTACTCATGTGCGCCGATTGGTTAAGTTACAGGGTTATAACTTACAAGTAGGTTACAACCATCTAACGCGTTATAACGTTGTCTTAATGTTATCTTGACACTTTAGCAAGAATCATAGAGATGAAGGGTATTTGCGCGATCATTTTTGGTCCATTCATGGTCGCGAAACGGTGTTTTAAACAAGGTTTCGCGACCATTTTTTTTTCTACTTGAAACTAGGGGTCGCGAAAGTACGCCAGTCCATCATTTACAATAACTTATAGACTGTACATTTATGACTAATGCAAACGAAAATTTGACACAATGAGAGGAATTTTTCTTCCTACCCCTAACTTAGAAACAATCTAAAAACGCTCAGCCGATTTTCATGAGGCTAAACCGGTAATATCTGATGACCAAAAACGAGGTAAAACCAACCAAATGTGTAAGTTTTAGTTTTTCCAGCGACTACGCCTTCGTACTGGTCATTCGGCATAAACATTTGCACTGGAAATATAAGACTACATTTGAAATAACTGTTTTAATTGTAAAAAATGTTATTTTACGCAACCTGGTCTGTGAATTGCATCTGGGATTCTTGGTGGGAGTTGATAGGAATTGAAATCACAGCGAGCAGCCGAAGTCACACCGTTCAGGGTCACACTGGTGTTAAGTGCGTTTTTGTAAAAGCAATTTTCATCAAATGTGTCACTATTATGCAAGCCTTCCGCAGCCTTTTCCATATCGTTTACAAATGTAGTTCCCAGACAGTCAGGATGGTCCAGACATCCCTGATTGCAAATCCTTTTAGCGTCTTCTATGAGCGCGAAATTACTATTTGGCGTCGATATTACTATGTGGGTGGATCAGTCCGGTAAAAAATCAGTAATTTACCTTATAGTTTTGAGTTATTTGATGATGAAAACAATGGGACATTTCAGACTTTTCCGCGGGCTCGGAATTTTTTTTTTCTAAAAACCATCCTATCCGACGTAGTTTTGCCTCCTGAATCCAACCATGCCAAAAAAAAATTATAAAAAATTGCTAGTTTTGGCGCTACAAGGCAAAACGGGTGCAAAATTGACAAANATATCGCACTTATTATTGCCTGTCGGATTACCCAGAAAAAAAGAGAATTCCTTTTGTTGTTGGTACAAAAGGGTGGTAATCACGCAGGCTACAGACTCATTCGGTCTCTCGATCACGCCACTTACACACCGTTTCACGGCCTGATCTTCACTTATTCTGTAATTTACAGACTGTTCTCGTTAACCATTTTTTTCGAAATTTTTATTGGGGCTGTAAAGTTTTGGGTTCTTTTTGGTAAAAAAAATTTGGGAAAAATGAAAAAGGGGAAAGGCGTGTAAATATCGCGTGGTTACTAAATGTTCGGTGGGTCGAAAACATATTTCGTTGCGGAAGGTTTTGTTACCAAACAGCGTATGTACCATGTCTTATCAGAGGAATGTTGATATCAATGAGATTATATTATTACTCTCTTCCTCTCCATCTTCGTTGATTCACTTGTAACTTTTATACAAGTTGTCTATATTCTTAACAAACTGCATGTAATATAAATTATAATAATAACATTACAATAAATTTTTTGTATTATTTATTCGCATGAAAAATTGTCACTTCTCAGATAATTATTACACATGTCATAAATATCGATAAATATGTTGTGAAAAATATTATTTTATCACTTAAAGTGATAAATCAAAATCGGTAATACAAAATAATTCTACGTAATAATTCTACGTATATTTCTATAAAATAGTGCTTACTCCTGTGCGCCGATTGGCTACTTCAGTTACAGATTATAACAAATTGTAACTTACAATCATCTAACGCGTTATAACGGTGTCTTAACTGTCGTGGTCCACTACCTAACGCGTAACCGCTGTGGTCCATTAAACCCACATCTGGGTTTATTTCAGTTCATTATTACACTTAAACTAGTCAATCAATTTTGGATTTTCTAACGAATTATTAAACGTCTAACTGTCGTCTTAAAAATTATTAATATACTTTATTATTAATAAAGTAAGAATAAACCAATGTTATATAATAAGAATAAACCAATGTTATAAATGGAGATTAATAATCTCCATTTATAACATTGGTTTATTCTATCAGTTTTCAGTTGAGTATTTGTAAAGATAACAGCACATTGGGTTATAAATGACACGTTATAATGTTAACAAATTAATTTTCAAACGTAAATACGTATAGTTATAGGTTTTGTACTCACTTTTAACGTTTTATCAAATTGTTTTCGTAAGAAAATTCTCTATTAACATGAGCACAAATTATATCGGTATGCTTGGGTACATTCAGTCCAATGTGGGTCTTGGGGGTTAATAAAAAGTATATGTGAAGTATGAAAAAACGTAGTTTCGGTTGTAGATTTATAATCCGTTCGCCGTTTTGCTATAACCCTAACCGTTCGGGAGTAAATTCGAAAAAACCAGCAATAAACCCACATGTGTTGGCCAACTTTTCCAACACTGGGTTTAATGGACCACGACAGTTAATGTTATCTTGACACTTTAGCAAGAATCATAGAGATGAAGGGTATTTTCGCGATCATTTTTGGTCCATTCATGGTCGCGAAACGGTGTTTTAAACCAGGTTTTGCGACCATTGTTTTTCTACTTAAAACTAGTGGTCGCGAAAGTACGCCACTCCATCATTGACAATAACTTATAGACTGTACATTTATGACTAATGCAAACGAAAATTTGACACAATGAGGGGAATTTTTCTTCCTACCCCTAACTTAGAAATAATCTAAAAACGCTCAGCCGATTTTCATGAGGCTAAACCGGTAATATCTGATGACTGATCAGAGACCAAAAACGAGGTAAAACCAACCAAATGTGTAAGTTTTAGTTTTTCCAGCGTCTACGCCTTCGTACTGGTCATTCGGCATAAACATTTGCACTGGAAATAAAAGACTGCAGTTGAAATAACTGTTTTTTTTTGTAAAAAATGTTATTTTACGCAACCTGGTCTATGTATTGCATCTGGGATTCTCGGTGGGAGTTGATAGGAATTGAAATCACAGCGAGCAGCCGAAGTCACACCGTTCAGGGTCACACTGGTGTTAAGTGCGTTTTTGTAAAAGCAATTTTCATCAAATGTGTCACTATTATGCAAGCCTTCCGCAGCCTTTTCCATATCGTTTACAAATGTAGTTCCCAGACAGTCAGGATGGTCCAGACATCCCTGATTGCAAATCCTTTTAGCGTCTTCTATGGGCGCGAAATTACTATTTGGCGCCGATATTACTATGTGGGTGGATCAGTCCGGTAAAAAATCAGTAATTTACCTTATTTATAGTTTTGAGTTATTTGATGATGAAAACAATGGGACATTTCAGACTTTTCCGCGGGCTTGGAAATTTTTTCTAAAAACCATCCTATCCGACGTAGTTTTGCCTCCTGAATCCAACCATGCCAAAAAAAATTATAAAAAATTGCTAGTTTTGGCGCTACAGGGCAAAACAGGTGCAAAATTGACAAAAAAATTTCTTCAAAATCTAGAAAAATGCCCATTGGAATGCCCATTTTTGCACCTGTTTCATTCTCCAGCGCCAAAACTAACAATTTTTTATAATTTTTTTTTTCATGGTTGGATTCAGGAGGCAAAACTACGTCGGATAGGATGGTTTTTAGAACAAAAATTTTCCGAGCCCGCGGAAAAGTCTGAAATGTCCCAATATGAATTAATTTGTCCTTTACTGTTTTGCAAAAAAAAAAAAAGAAAATTGTAAGATAACTAGACTTCATAACTAACTATACTTTATAGTTCTTTGCCGCCGATTTCAAGAATTTTCGAACCTTTTTGGTTTAAATTTTTAATCGGTTATACGCGCGGTTATTGATTATGGCCCCCATAATTCTGATAAAAAACAACCATGATTAAATAGTATAACAATAAAAAAAAATCTTGAGCAAACTTGGATGGTTCACCCACATTGACTGGAAATGTCGATCGTTCCACAATTACTCTCACTTCCACAAAAGTTAACCCCATTCCAAAGCTTCATACAATTCGTGTCTGAAAGATAATTGTCAAATCTTATTTTGTTTTCTAGAAACGTTATCTAGAAAAGTACGTAAATGAAGTTTTTTAACTGGCAGACACTGACTGATCTTACCCATATAAAATATGTGAAGTTCGGCGATCTGTGCCGGTTCATGATGCTCAAACAATAATTTGAAGTCTGTTCCGCTGCGTCTAGGCTTTCCAAACCGAATTAAAATTTCTAAAAACGTCACGGACGTTTTCGATAACACCCTCGTAAATTCATAAAAATACATAGCTTTTGACAAATTTTGAGGGTGTAATTTACACCGTGTAAATTTCGATTTCGGGTCTACTTGTGTAGCCGGCATTTTTACCGTATGTCCGTCAAAACAGTGTTTAAGCCGGCTTGACTAAAATTGTCGGTTTTGACTTGTTCGTGCGTTAAGAGTCATGCGCATGGAGTTTACTAACAGTAATGCGCATCTGGGGTAACTAGCTACCCAATTTGCTCTAGCGCGCCAAACAATGAACGGATTTTTTTGATTATTTTATTTTGAAGCCCTATTCTTCTTCTCTTACTGGGGTGATTTTCAACCTTAACCCTCGTCCTCCACGGACTCAAACGTAAAAACAATTTTCTAAAAAAAAATAATTTTCTCCCATATAAAAACGTTTTTTTCATTTGAAATCCTTTGTCCGTTTTTTATTATCACAGGCCGTTCTCTTTTTATTTATAAATAAAGTGAAAATTGGTAGCTAGCTACCCAATATGCGCATGACTGTTAAACAAGCAAAAATATTTCGAAAATCCAACAAGTTTCTGAAATTCACCGACAATTATCCGGCAATCTATCCATGGGTTTATACCACTTTTACAAGAACAACAAAAAAAATATTCATACGACGACTATCGTAAATCGGTTTGGACAGCCTGGCTGAGTGGCGTAGGAATGTCGTCTTCTAGCTTTAGATAGGTCGAAGGAGTCATGAAGAATAAAACCGGAGGAGCTTGTTCCAAAGTGTCAGAAGTGCACGAAATCTTTTTTTCATCAACAAAGAGGCACACTTTTTTGTACCGGTCCCGATGCGATGTTCGAACCATAATTCGAAACTCAACCAAGATAATTGGTTCTTTGAAAGTTATTTGAACACCTTTTTCTGTTGAACTTCCTGAAATTTGGTTTCAAAAAACTTACCACCCATATATTGTGTACCATGTTAACCTGTTCCAGCAATACCGCCAATTTGCCCACCTCGCCGAACTATCGCCTGTTTCATTTGAAATAAATTATTATTGGCGGTAGTTCGACCTAAAAAACTTCAATAAAATTTTTTTTTTTTGATATTTTGTGTTTACTTTTTAACCCCGGCACACAAATCTTCAATCTCCTTAGATGACTCTAGGCAAGATTTTTCTTCATAAAAAACCGATACTAACCGTTTGTCTAAGTTTTTGGCTTAACATTAATTTTTGGTAATTGTTTTTAAACCGTGTCCTGGGAATCTGTGGTTACCACTGTGGTAAATGTTTCGTTGTTGAGCCCATTTACCATCATACATTTTATTAACCGTCATAAAGTCAAATTCCTTGCCAATTGGTTTTGTTGTCGCTATATGGTCTTCCCCATGGAACGTCTTCAAGATATTATCTAGAATTAAATAAAATTATTTCGAATTGGTTTTAAATGAAGTTCGGTTTTTATTTCTGAATCATAATTTCCGAGTTTCATCCTTTTGAATAAATTTGCTACCAAAAATAGATATGGATAAACCTTGAATATATTGGAATTCTTTTTGCACCCCGTCAGTTAACACTAAGCCAGTTAACAATCTTCAAGAAAGTTAACTGTCATCATGAGTCATGATTCATGACAGTGTCATGGTCCGTTCAGGCCACATCTGGCCTGATGGCTTGCTTTTCGAATTAACTGGCGAACGGTTGATGTTATAACAAAATGGCAAACGGATCATAAATCTATCAACGAAACGACGTTTTTTTGTACTTCTTTAAGATCTTAATAAACTAATAGTTTATTTTTCAACCTTCAAGCACATATGACGGAGGTTTCTCCGTCCGGGCATAAAAATACATTTTTATGGTGTTTCATTCTATTTAAATGTAACGGCAGTGAAAACTGACATAGATTAATCGATTACAAAGTCGGAAAACAAAAAAATAAGAAAAAATGTTTCCGTAATGATTATTAATTACAGTAGTCATTTATTGGAGCTAGGAAACCTCAAAATAGAGGTTTTTTGCAATTTATAGTTTTCAGGCACACTTTTTTTCTGTCATATTTTTCCAAATTTTTTAAGTAGTTATTGGCCCACTAGCCTGTGAAAAATGAACCCCGTACGTCATTCGGTTGACCATTTTTGAATTTGTGGTTTTGTGGTCAAATCGACGAAAAAGTGTCCAAGGGTGGTCGGAGAGCTTTCGAGAGTATGCTCATTCCATTCAGGACCATCGAATTGTTCATGGTTAAAATATATTATTACGTGTTTCCAAGTAAACAACAATACTATATGTCGGTATTTGAGAAAAATCAGGACATTTCCATATGTTTCTACCACGAGTTCTGGGGTCGGAATTTGATAGTCTTTCAGTACTATTAAGTGCTTTAAAACATGTCAGATGGTCATAAAATAATGTTGCATACTGTATTTTTCGTACAAAAACGTCAAAAATTACATTTTAATGTTAAGTTAGGAGAATTCCATATGAGCATTAGGACAGTATCTGATAATTTGAATGGTCGGTTAACACTTCAAAATACCTAAGATGGTCATTTACTAATATTATATTAAACTTTCTGAACTTTGACCTAAACCACACGTTTATTAGATCCCTGCTCCCTACCCATCTACTTTTTGAAAAAAAAATATTTGTCACGACACCGACGCTATCGGTAATACCGATTCGGTATAAAGTCTCAATACACCAGGGGCGCCGTTATGTTTCACCTCGTTATGTTACAATTTTTCCCGTTCGTCCCGTTATGTTACATTTTTTTAGCAAAAAAATTTCTAGCGTTTTTGCTTACGCACTTCGCCGTTATGTTACAATTTGTACAAAAACGCGTATTTCGCAATACTTTTGAGTTTCGTTATCACTATTTTCCATTATGTTACAAAAGAAAACACGTATTGCGCAATATTTTCGTCGTTCGTCCCATTATGTTACAATTTGTAGAAAAAAAACATGTATTTCGCAATATTTTCCCCGTTCGTCCTGTTATGTTACAATTTGTACGAAAAAAAAACGTATTGCGCAATATTTTCCCCGTTCGTCCCGTTATGTTACAATTTTTAATTTTTTTGGCGTTTTCCAACGAAATTGCCCACGCACTGCGCCGTTTTGTTACAACTTTCCGTTATGTTACACTTTTTTTGATTTGGTTTTGAAACATAACGGCGCACCTGGTGTATAAAGTCTCAAACGTTTTGACCCATTTTACACTCTTCATTCTTGCTTTTGTCCATTTTAGACTAATTCTCTTTTTGGCGAACGAAACTCGAGTCGGTGCCCGTGTCACACCCGGGATCCCATATGTTTAAGCCGGGATTAAACTACTGTAAATAAACCCTTACCTGATCCAAACATTGTTGATGGCGGAAGCTGATTTGCACGAGCGTCACAGCGCCCTCCACTGATCTGACTGATTCCATTTCGGAGAATGCACTCATAATTATCATCTGATAAATCACGATCAGCCACAAATGTTGAAATTTGACAAATGTTTTCTGAGCACCTTTGATTCGGGCTGTACGCGAACGTTGGTCTTTTGTCATTCATTTCAGTTAAACTATACTGTAAAAACTTTTACTGTAAAAAATGCTAAAAAAAGTGTCAATCAGAGGTCGGCACTCGGATTGCAACCCGAATTTGGAAATGGAATTTAGGTGAAACTTGGGAAAAAATTTTAATTCGGGTAAAATGCGGGTAAATTCCGGTAAATGCGGGTAAAACACACGGGTTGGAATCGGGTTGGACAACGATAATTACGACCTAGTAACCCGAACGGGTTGGTTACCCGAGTTATACCCGAAACGGGTAATCACGGGTAACTTTCCCCGACTTTTACCCGCGGAATTGGAATCGGGTTGGACAAGAAAAAAAATCCAATGTGCCGACCTCTGGTGTCAATATAGTTGAATGTTGTTTAGAAAATCACGACAAGTTCACACGTTTTTCAAAGTTCAACGACAACAAAAAACTCCTTGTAGAACTGTATGTTTCTCAACGCTTCCCGGAACGTTTTTATAAAACGTTGACAACACGTATGGCCGGTCCTTAATATGATATAACCTGAAAATGGTATAAACAATAAACCGACGCCATTTTATGAGATGCCAAATTACTGTAAATTTGTAAACCAATTCAGACTCTTGTTGTGGCATTTCACCACGAATTGTATCGAATAATACAGCCCTACCTTCGATTACAAACGTAAACATCGCCTGTTAGTAACTCTGATCCCAAGTCAACGCCTGAGAAGAGCATTCCCGGATTCCATTCTTTTCCGCAAGCTGAAATTAAATATTAAATTTCAAAGTTAAACTACAATCTGGTTTCAGTTTGAGAGTAAACTGAAATACAATCCATACTGACAGTAATTTTAGACATGTAAAATTAACGACTATATACAGTATTGTAAAAGTTGGCCAACGCTCCAAATTTCCCCAACGTTTAACGCACGCGTTAGCTAACGCCCGACGCCCAACCTTGCCAACGCGTTGGTTGGGCGTTGGCTAAAGCACCCAAACGCCCAACACTACAAACACTGCTTATACATAACTAAATATTCAAATTGTTGCGAAATTTCATTAAAAATCGACGGATTTTTCTCACCTAGATAAGTCCCTAGATAACGGCGAAAGTAGTACCGAGTACAAGTTAAAAATAAAGACAATTGTTATTCAGCTTATACAATTTCGAACAGTTTGGTAAGTAATTGGTTAAACTTTTATTCCAAATTCTAGAAAATTGGCCTACGCCCTGCGCCATTATCTTACGAAGAATTTAGGGCCCTTTCAGTGCAATTTATTATAATTCCATTATTAAGTAGTGAATTCATTTTCGTGAAAACCGCAAGTTAAGCGTACCACCGGTGATTGTCGCGATATTATTTCGCACCATGTCTATATGTGTAATAAACCCTTTACTTTATAAATGATAACGTATGGTACTTACGTATAACGTGTTCTTTAACACTTTCCTTGTGATCTTTGTACACTAAAAATAATTTTAATCATACATCAAAACCAACGGTTAATATTGGTTTATTAACAAGCACAGGGGAGGGCTTGATAAGGGACGGTTTGCGAATTTAAAAAAGCGTCCCTTATTAAGCACCTGTCCCTAAAATAATTTTATTGGTACCCCCAGGTTTTTGTCTGATAGTCGTAAATTTGTCAGCCAATCAAACCATTTTAAGTAGCGTTAGACCTGAATTTTTCTGCCATGGTCCATGGCCGATGGATTAAACATATTAACAAGCGCTCATTATTATATTTATTATTATTTTATTGTTGATTTTTTATTTATTATTTCATTGTTGATTTTTTTTTTATTTATTAGTTTTTTTAGGGGTGGTTGGTTATAAGGTCAGTCATATTGACTGTTATTAGGTCAAATCAGTTTTTTTAACTTTTCTAAAGTTACAACTCATATCCGGGCTATAAAACCCCCATTCCTATTAATTCTCAAAAAAGGTTTAATCTGATACAAACTCTTCATCCGAAAAAAGATAATTTAGCAAATTTTTAGTTCTTGGGACTGTGATCTTAAAAAACCGTCAACTCTTAAATATCTTTTTTACTGCCAAATTTAGCAAAAATTCAGGTATCAATCATGCTCTATTACCTTAACTATCAGACATAAAACCTGAGTGTGCCCTTTAAAGGACGCTTTGGTAAAATTCGCAGAACTCGGACAGCTCACACAACTTTTTTGTCAACTACTTTGACAGTCAAAGTTTGACCCTTAAGTGAGTTTGTTAAAACCGTCCCGTAATGAGCACTTTCTTTATTCGATCAAAAAATCGTTCCGTATTTAGCACTTTTTACAAATTCACCAAAAAAGGGTCCTGTATTTTTCACTTTTCGTCCGTTATTTGGACCAATTATTTTATTTTGTTAAAAAAGCGTCCCTAAAAAGCACAACCGTCCCTTAAATAGCACTAGCGTCCCTTATCACGCCCTCCCTCTGTACGCAATTTTTGTAACATGCATATATCGTCTTATGCGTGTACTTGAAATCGAGAAACTTTTTGCTAACGCCTTAGGTGGTTTTTTAAGTTAAGTTTTTTAAGGTTGCACCGATTTCTCTTTTTCGTTTTCTACCGCTAAACATTAACTATTTTGTTTTTCATAGAAGCTAAAAGTTAGATTTAAATGTCTTCTAGTTCACTACGTTGAGATATTTTCAATTCTTAACTCCTGGAGCGAATACGATTTTTTACCCCAAACCTCCTCGATTTTTATAATGTATTTTCCAGTATCAAGCGACGCGCGAAAATACATTACGGAGATACAAAATGGTGCAACCTTAAATAAAAACCACCTTAGTATTTTTCAAGTCGAGCGAGTCAGTTTGTAGTCGATGCGAAGAACCACCAAGGTAGTTATTCTTTAACTCTCAGGGGAAGGAGTTTTTGGGAACCCGTAGGGGGAAAATGCGTGTAAATAAACACGCACTTAAAAAATTCACAATAATTCGCAATAATTCAAAAAAAACTGGTAAAGCCAAGTTGTAGAGCTCGTCAAACTACGTCGATCTGACTATTCAGAAATTAATTTGGGCCACCAGGGCCCTCTAGAGAGCTGTTTGAAATCTCCAACCTACG
>SCLG01000001.1:891650-907066 GCA_004367875.1 Oikopleura albicans
AAAAATTGGGTCTTAACCGATATTTGGGGTGTAGATTCCGATTTTGAAGTGTATTTGTGTACAGCGGCACTCTAACCGGAAGTTAGCCAAAACTACCGGTTTTCGAGCCGGTGATAAGTGAAACTATCGGTTTTCACTAATTCTAGGGGTAATTGAGGGCAAGGATTCCGAATCTGAAGCTAATATTTCAAAATGACCGACAATTGTCCGGTAATATTCGGTTTTTGGTCTTAAAATGTACTTTAACACAAGTAGAAAAATAACGAGACATTTTTTTCATTTCTTCTTCGTGTGTCAACTCACAGGGGGAAGTGCGTCTAAATAGACACGCAACTGGTTTTTCGTGGATTTAAGGCATATGGAGGCCCCGTAGGGCAAAACGGGTATTGGTGACCCCCTATTAACTTTTCGAGAAAATTCGATTGACGGTGTTTTTTTGCGTAGGTTGGAGATTTCAAACAGCTCTCTAGGGCCCTGGTGGCCCAAATCAATTTTTGAAGAATCAGATCGACGTAGTTTGACCAGCTCTACAACTTGGTTTTACCAGTTTTTTTGAATTATTGCGAAATGTTGTGGATTTTTTAAGTGCGTGTTTATTTACACGTATTTTCCCCTCACGGGTTCCCAAAAAATCCTTCCCCTGAGAGTTTAAAAATGAAAACTACTTACCTATAACTTCGAATTGGAGTGAACAAAAAAGACCATCTGTGGCTCGTATACCCGGATTCATTGATCGAGCGTAAACGCTTACGCTACGTTTCACTTCTTCTACGACACCGATATCTTTAACTTGTGGCGGCGTGTCACCAATTTTAACCATCATGATTGTATTTCCATTATCGTGTACAGTTGTTACAATAGTCATTTTCGTTAAAACACCAGGAGCTGGAATATTCCCTATAAGATCCCAAGAGATGTTTGGCCCATCATTTTTTGTATGACGAATTACAAATCTATCAGCTTTTAAGAATATTCCGGGAAGGTTGTCTTCGGATCCAATGGCCGTAAGGTGCCATCGTGTGGGCCTCGGTGATCCAGAGGTCGTAAGTACTAATAACCTATACAGAGGTTGTCCAAACTGACCTTTTAACACCGATGCGCCGCAAACATGCTAGTGTTATTTCGCCGGTCAAACACGTCTGGGCTGTCATTTCTGACTGGATAATCGTATAATAGACATTAGGGCAGTTCTGTTATGCCCATCGCTTATACACCCCCTGCGCCGTTAAGTATTCGGCCGTTATGCTTTCACTCAACCACGTCGGTGCCATTATGTTTCCGTTTTTTCTTGACATTATTTTCCAGTTTATACGCCTACACACTGCGCTGTTATGTTCCCGACGGTATCGTTATATTTCCTGAAAAATTTGGTGGACACATAACGGCGCAGGGGGTGTATTTTAAGAATATCTGATAACATTTTTGGGTAAAAATTTATGATAGGTGAGGAAATATCAGGGAAATTGACGAAAAGAATTTTTATTCTGGTCGATGTGTTGAGAATTTGAGTAAACATAGGATGGACCAAAAATTGGTACGTTTCTCTTGGTTAATTGGCTCTCCCTACCGAGTATATCACCCGAAAAAATTTAGCGCAAAAAGGAAATCAGCGGTCTGAAATGAAAATTGCTCAAAATGCAATTTTCGAGCGAGTTTATGTTCAGTTGAGAAGCGTTCTGTTCTGTATTTTGTGAATATCCAGGTGGATTTTGATCATGATTGATCGTGACAATATTGAAAAATGACAAGAATTACCGAAATATCTAGGAAAAAATAACATATTAATATATTTCGTCTATACATGTACACAGGGTACATCTTGCGAAAATTGCCGCTCGTACGCTTATATTGCGACTTTCCATAAATCTTTTTTCGCGTTTTCCGCCCACGCACTGAGGAGTTATCTTGTGAAACATATTCTGATAAAAATTAAGTTACTATTTTTCCTTGTATAAATCTTGAACTCAATTTTTTGTATAATATACTTGCGTTTATTCGAACACGTGGGTTCGACCAGGTGGTTAAATGTCCCAAATTTGATTCATTATTTTTTCTAAAACTTCTAAGATTACTAATAAACCAAAATAAAGAGTGGTAAAATATCACAATTCGTTTTTGGGTTTTTCACCGTTTTCGCCTACGCATTGAGCAGTTATCTGGCGAAAAACGCTTATCTTGCGACTTTTCGTGGATCAAGTTCGCAAAATAACTGCGCACCCTGTGTATTTTGTATTGACCGAATCAATACAGTATTACCGATTTCATAGTAGTTTGTTTTAAAAATATATTTCAAACGCGCCATATAGTTTTAGACACAATTTTTTAAATAATTATTTTTAAAGCTTTACCCACCAGATTATAACCACCAGATTGAAGTTTTTAAATGTACACTCCCCCCTCATGATAACGGCCCCCACGATAAGGGCCATCATGGCCCGCTTTCTCATTATAAGGGCCACTTTCTCATGATAAGGGCCACTTTTTGACGAAAAAGTTTTTTTTCTCGTAATAAGGGACAAAATAGGCATTTTCGACCTATAAATGGGCATTTATCTCTCATAATAGGGGCCATTATCACTGAAAATTTTTTTTTACTCATAATAGGGGCCAAAATTCGGTGTGATAAATTCGGCCCTTATTATGAGAGATTTGAGTTTTTGTCTGATAGTCTGGCAAATTGTCCAATAAGATTGCCGGATATTCTTAATATACTAAATACACTTTACTAACCTCCACGTGGGAATACAAAAATATAAAAAGTGAAAAAATACATACAAAATTCAGTGAATTAGTAACCAGACTATCTGAAAAAAAAATCCACTTTCTCATTATAAGGGCCACCATTTCTCCTAATAAGGGCCACCCCATAACAAGGGCCACTTTTTCAGGAGACAAAAGTGGCCCTTATCATGAGGGGGTTGTGTAGCAATTTTTGGTCTTTCCTAAGTTTCCATAAAGCTTGCCGTACTAAGCCGCTAGGAGGCGTTTTACTGATTTTTTTGTATTTTTTCGAAAAAAGTGGTGGAAGAGGTGATCTTACGAACTCAATTCAAAATGTTCGACTTCTCCAATGTCCAAGTTTTGTAGTTTTGTAAATCCAAATTGGCTTCTTAATTCACCTGGTCAAATCGAACCAAAGCTTTTCGAACTCGTTTAACAATGAGAGTCATTTAAAGTCCGTTAAACAAACCCGTATAGCTCCGGCGCATCGGGGTTAGTAGAGATAGTCCAGAGGTAAATTTAATTTTTGGACAGAAGTACCATCAAAATATTTCTATCGGCGTACAGGGGCCTCAAAGTGAAGGCCAGATGGAGGCATTTTGTTTTTGAAAACTTATTTTTTTTTTGTCAAAGTGAGGGTCCAATGAATAGTATTTTATGAAAAAAAAAACGAATAGTTTAACGGGTCAAAGTCAGGGTCAAATATTTTAGACATGTGAGGTGGGCCTTTTTTGAGTCGCCCTGTATGAAGAAGTTTGATAATTTATAATAGCAAATGTTAAATTATATCAATAAACTTCCGTATATAACTGTTGGAAAACCTAACTATCCCAGTCTGTGGTTTCTACGCCCCCAGGCGGAAGATCTTTTAGTGTAAACTGAAACGAGAGGCGCCATCCAGGTGAAAGGGGCTCAATCCAAAGAGAGTCGTCTGCTGAATAAGATGGATGAGCCGGAATTGTAACTCCATATGAATTTTCTTGAAAAATGCTTCCTTCACAAAGGTCTTCGACAGCAATCTCTAAAGGAGCAAAGTTGATGATGAAATTAAAATTAAAATTATTTGGTTCAAAATCAATTTTTTTTTTCAAACGTTTTGCTTTTATCTCATTTTTGCAAACAGAAGAGAGGTGCAAGACGCGAAAAGTATTTAAATAAATTACTGAGGTAAATGGTTTGAAAGTGTGCCTAGAGTTGCCGAGCGAAAAATCAAAAAATGTCGCAGGACGTTGAAATTTTGCATGCAGGTGTAATTTTGGTGGACTTAGATGATGCTGTAAAAAAAATTCTGAATCGTTACGGTATCGTAACTATATTCTAAAACGTGATTTCTGAATGCCGACAAATCGGTGTGAATTTCAGATACGCTAGTCAGAGCCAGCTCGTCGAGAGCTATCGTTTAAAAAAAAAATCGAGGGGTTTTGCACCTAACGAATTTTATGTCCATTTTATGTCTGATTTGTGCATTTTTTGGCCGTAACTTCATGATAAAAGGTGATTAACGTATGCTAACGAACTTGTTCACAATGGTCTACACAATGGTCAACACTTTCTTCACAATGGTCTACACGTTATTTTATTTGGAGAGAAGGATTGTTTTTGAAAAGGAGCGCGAAATGGGTCGCCTATGTGGCCCATTTTCGAGAAACGAGCTGTACGAAAATAATGTTTGCTTCCCGTTGCGGAAAGTGAACATCCATTAAGTTTATTAGGTCTAGTCAAACCAACCACTTAAGTAAGTGATTTAACCGTGAGAACCACATAGATTTGAAATTGCACACGTGTAGCACAAAGTGTAGCAACGACCAATCAGGGTTAAACCAAAAATTCAACATAGTTAATTGTTTGATGTCATGTTCTGAGGATTCGATATACTATTAGCACATGAGGAAATTATCGTGTATAGAGTGCTTAACTTACGACAGGGTTCTGTATTGCAATTTTTGGTATTGACATCATTTCCATCACAGTCATTACTGTTGCCTGACGAACAGCTTCGTGTTTGGGTCTGAGTGCCACCGCCGCAAGTCACCGTACATGCTGTCCACTCGGAGAAGGCACCCCATGTTGCTAATATAATAAAATCATTCTGTATAATAAACCACTCCTTGGAATACTTTTGCGTTAACGCAGAGCTTTTTACCACGTTTAAGGACCGGTCAGTTATGTTGTGTACAAAATAAACCCAAAAATCAATTGACCACATTTTTGCGCACATTTTGTGTTTTTACTACAAAGGTGTTAGCTATTGTTATTAAGCATTGGCAACTTCATTTAACAAACACATTTCAGAAATATTGAGCTCAAATATCGTTTACGATGGATAACGTATAATTGGTCCAAATAATCCCTAATGTTTTGCACATTGAATTTTTTTGAATATTTTTTTGTTTCATTTTTTACGTCAAACATGACGAAATTAAAGCGGCTCGAATTAGCGCGTTGAGTACAAAGTTGAGTCTCAAACTTAAGGACCGGTCAGTCCCTTTGTTTCCCGGGCTCAGATCGCGCACCAAACGCAAAACAAATGATTAGGCGCTAAAATTCTAAAAAATTTTTTTTTACAAAAAAAAAATATATATGAGCATGAAAAATACGAAAAAATAGGGTCTCAAAGTGAAAGCGGGCTAAGGTCGCGCACCAAACACTAAATGTTAACCGTGAGAGATTTTATAAATAATAAATAAGTAAGCGGTGCGATAATCGCAATTTTTTTATATTATACATAAAGGGCCGACCACTGTTAAGAATGCATTTTTAACGCTGATTACGATGAAAAACACTATTCAATAAAACAAACGAAAATAACTGGTTACGCGTTTCTGGTCATAAAACGCTAACTATCTATTGGACGTCTTTCACAGTATTATTAAATAAAGCCCTTGAACGTACTATTTTTTCTTAAAATCGATCTTTCGATAATTACGAACACTTTGTTCACAATGGTCTACACGTTAATTTATTTGGAAAAAAGGATTATTTTTGAAAAGGACCGCCAAATGGGTCGCCTATCTGGCCCATTTTCGAGAAACTAGCTGTACGAAAATAATGTTTGTGTCCCGTTGCGGAAGGTCAACATCCATTAAGTTTATTAGGTCTAGTCAAACCAAACACTTAAGTAAGTGATTTAACCGTGAGAGCCACATAGATTTTGAAATCCCATACCAGGTGTAGCAACGACGAATCAGGGTTAAACCAAATTTCAACATAGTTAATTGTTTGATGTCATGTTCTGAGGATTCGATATACTATTAGCACAATGGGAAATTATTGTGTATAAAGTGCTTAACTTACGACAGGGTTCTGTATTGCAATTTTTGGTATTGACATCATTTCCATCACAGTCATTACTGTTGCCTGACGAACAACTTCGTGTTTGGGTCTGAGTGCCAGCGCCGCAAGTCACTGTACATGCTGTCCACTCGGAGAAGGCACCCCATGTTGCTAATATAATAAAATCATTCTGTATAATAAACCACTCCTTGAAATACTTTTGCGTTAACGCAATGCTTTTTACCACTTTTAAGGACCGGTCAGTTATGTTGTGTACAAAATAAACCCAAAAATCAATAGACTACATTTTGGCGCACATTTTGTGTTTTTACTACCAAGGCGTTAGCTATTGTTATTAAGCATTGTCAAGTTCATTAAACAAACAAATTCCAGAAATATTGAGCTCAAAATCTCGATGGAAACTGCAATTGGTAAAATTGGTCATACAATTTTTCAAAATTGAATGTTGTTTTCTTGTGTTTTCATGCCTAGTTTTTACATGATGGAGGGCCTCCATCATGGAGGTCTATGACGTTCCGAGAACTGGATCAACACTTTTTTCGCTAACGTTTCAGTTGTTACGTTGATATTTTTGAACTGAAAAGCATCAATTGAGTACTGTTGATGATATAGATTAGGTTTTTTGGCATGATATTAAAGCAACTTGTTGGCCTCAATCGTCAAAAGGCAATTTTCGATATTGGATGGTTGTCCCATTTTTCATTATTTTTTTCGAGATATTGTTCTTCTGGACCAATTACGCAAAATCGCCTTTTGACGATTGTGCGTCTTTGTAGTTTGTACATGTAGCGGAAAAAAATCAAGCTCAAGTCGACGTGGGGGAGGGGCGGGTCGGGTGCAAATTTTAATGACAATAAAAGCATGCTATCTAAAAGTAAAACCGTTGTTCTCATAGCTAAGACAAAAAATAATGCGATTATTACTGTAAAGTAGCTTTTATAGCGTTTTCCCCGAACGTACAGTTTTAAACAACATGACTAATCCTATACTTTAAAATGATCGCTGAGATGTGGGCTAAGTATTCATCGTCTGAAAAAATTCATTAGTTGAGAAAAAAAAATGGAATACCTATACTCATTGGTCGGCAAGAAAATTTTTTTCTATGAAGCAAAACATAATTTTACACAAATGGAAAAAATCTATTTCAATTTTTTTTCCAATATTGAATTTCTTTTTTCATTTGAAGAAATTGATTATGCAATCGAATGCATTGATCAAATTTCATTCCCCTTCAATTTGAACAAAAACTTATCGCGTGCTCTTCATGACATCGATGATCACCTAGCCGAGGAAACTTATTTTTCATGCAGTCAAGAATTTACCAACAACCCAGCGGTCATTTTCATGTATAGTTTGACCAAAAAAGTTTTTTGTCGGTTTCGTCTGCAATCGTTAGCCCCTCGTTTACACCGATATTTAAACACCGAGATTTTTTTCTTTTAAGTGAACTATACGTTTACAGATCAAACGGTTAAAAACGGGAAAAAATGATGTTAAATTGTGGACAAATCGACCGTACCGTTCTTAACTCACAAGCACGACCCCCGGACGTTTGTTCAGTCCCGGGTGAAAAAACGCAGTCTTCGAGTTGTTCGGCTTTGTTAAATGACTAAACATTGAAAACCAACATAGAATAATCGATTAAAAACTCGGAGAGCAAATAAAAATGAAAATTTTATACGTAATAGAAAGTAATTAGTCATTGATTGAACCTAGGAAGCCTTAAAAAAGAGGTTATTTGNATTCTAGGGGTAATTGAGGGCAAGGATTCCGAATCTGAAGCTAATATTTCAAAATGACCGACAATTGTCCGGTAATATTCGGTTTTTGGTCTTAAAATGTACTTTAACACAAGTAGAAAAATAACGAGACATTTTTCTACATTTCTTCTTCGTGTGTCAACTGACAGGGGGAAGTGCGTCTAAATAGACACGCAACTGGTTTTTCGTGGATTTAAGGCATATGGAGGCCCCGTAGGGCAAAACGGGTATTGGTGACCCCCTATTAACTTTTCGAGAAAATTCGATTGACGGTGTTTTTTTGCGTAGGTTGGAGATTTCAAACAGCTCTCTAGGGGCCCTGGTGGCCCAAATCAATTTTTGAAGAATCAGATCGACGTAGTTTGACGAGCTCTACAACTTGGTTTTACCAGTTTTTTTGAATTATTACGAAATGTTGTGGATTTTTTAAGTGCGTGTTTATTTACACGTATTTTCCCTTTACGGGTTCCCAAAAACTCCTTCCCCTGAGAGTTTAAAAATGAAAACTACTTACCTATAACTTCGAATTGGAGTGAACAAAAAAGACCATCTGTGGCTCGTATACCCGGATTCATTGATCGAGCGTAAACGCTTACGCTACGTTTCACTTCTTCTACGACACCGATATCTTTAACTTGTGGCGGCGTGTCACCAATTTTAACCATCATGATTGTATTTCCATTATCGTGTACAGTTGTAACAATAGTCATTTTCGTTAAAACACCAGGAGCTGGAATATTCCCTATAAGATCCCAAGAGATGTCTGGCCCAAGTTTTTTTGTGTGACGAATTCCAAATCTATCAGCTTTTAAGAATATTCCGGGAAGGTTATCTTCGGATCCACTGGTCGTAAGGTCGTCCCATCGTGTGGGCCTCGGTGATCCAAACGTCGTAAGTACTAATAACCTATTCAGAGGTTGTCCAAGCTGACCTTTTAACACCGATGCGCCGCAAACATGCTAGTGTTATTTCGCCGGTCAAACACGTCCTATCTAGCAACGACGCGTCGGCCTGGGCTGTCATTTCTGACTGGATAATCAGAAATTGACCGTACCATTTGTGGGTAAAAATTTACGATAGGTGAGGAAATATCAGCGAAAATCGACGAACAGAATGTTTATCCTGGTCGATGTGTTGAGAATTTGAGTAAACATAGGATGGACCAAAAATTGGTACGTTTCTCTTGGTTAATTGGCGTCACCTACCGAGTAAATTAGTTGAAAAAATTTAGCGCAAAAAGAAAATTTCAGCGGTCTGAAATAAAAAATGATCAAAATGCAATTTTCGAGCGAGTTTATGTTCAGTTGAGAAACGTTCTGTTCCGTATTTTTTGAATATCCAGGTGAATTTTGATCATGATTGATCGTGACTATGTTGAAAAAATGACAAAAATTACCGAAATATCTTGGAAAAAATAACAGATTAATATATTTCGTCTATACATGTAAACAGGGTGCGCAGTTATCTTGCGGAAATTGCCGCTCGTACGCTTATCTTGCGACTTTCCATAAACTTTTTTTCGCGTTTTTCGCCCACGCACTGAGGAGTTATCTTGTGAAAAATGTTCTGATAAAAATTAAGTTACTATTTTTCCTTGTATAAATCTTGAACTCATTTTTTTGTATAATATACTTGCGTTTATTCGAACACGTGGGTTCGACCAGGCGGTTAAATGTCCCAAATTTGACTCACTAAATTTTCTAAAACTTCGTTTTTGGTTTTTTTCACCGTTTTCGCCTACGCATTGAGCAGTTATCTGGCGAAAAACGCTTATCTTGCGACTTTTCGTGGATCAAGTTCGCAAGATAACTGCGGACCCTGTGTATTGCGAACTCAATTCAAATTGTTCGACTTCTCCAATGTCCAAGTTTGGTAGTTTTGTAAATCCAAATTGGCCTCTTAATTCACCTGGTCAAATCGAACCAAAGCTTTTCCAACTCGTTTAACAATGAGAGTCATTTAAAGTCCGTTAAACAAACCCGTAGAGCTCCGGCGCATCGGGGTTAGTAGAGATAGTCCAGAGGTAAATTTAATTTTGGGACAGAAGTACCATCAAAATATTTCTATCGACGTACAGGGGGCCTCAAAGTGAAGGCCAGATGGAGGCATTTTGTTTTTGAAAACTTATTTTTTTTGTCAAAGTGAGGGTCCAATGAATAGTATTTTATGAAAAAAAACGAATAGTTGAACGGGTCAAAGTCAGGGTCAAATATTTTAGACATGTGAGGTGGGCCTTTTTTGAGTCGCCCTGTATGAAGAAGTTTGATAATTTATAATAGCAAATGTTAAATTATATCAATGAACTTCCGTATATTACTTTTGGAAAACCTAACTATCCCACTCTGTGGTTTCTACGCCCCCAGGCGGAAGATCTTTCAGTGTAAACTGGAACGAGAGGCGCCATCCAGGTGAAAGGGGCTCAATCCAAAGAGAGTCGTCTGCTGAATAAGATGGATGAGCCGGAATTGTAACTCCATATGTATTTTCTTGAAAAATGCTTCTTTCACAAAGGTCTCCGACAGCAATCTCTAAAGGAGCAAAGTTGATCTTAAGAATTAATTAAGAATCTTAAGAATTAATTTTAATTGATAGTGCAATGAAATTAAAATTATTTGGTTCAAAATCAATTTTTTTTTCAAACGTTTTGCTTTTACTCAGTATCTCATTTTTGCAAACTGAAGAGAGGTGCAAGACGCGAAAAATATTTAAATAAATTACTGAGGTAAATGGTTTGAAAGTGTGCCTAGGGGCCGCCCATAACGACGGGAATGATTTTCAGAAAAGATATTTGTTTAACGTTCAAATGCGGATCGGAATTAATTTTTGGCAAAATTATTTTCAGACCCGTAAAAGCAAGATAAATACCTCCTACGCATGACATTTCATTGTCGCCAAAACTTGGATCCTCCCATGCTTCGACCTGATTCGGACACACAACATTTGCAAATGTCGACTTCAGAATATCATGTCCATGGGATCCGGGTGTTCTAAATGATGCACATTAATGCTTTTTCTCAAAGAGAATGTTTTTACTTTTGGCGATCAACATTTTAAGACACGTTTTCAGAAAGTCTTTACCTGCTTCGAGTACGGTGCCTGATACGTTAAAATCATTCTTATGAGTAGACAACGAGAAAAGTTTTAAACTAATCGCCAAAAATCAGTTTTAAACCCCCCATACCACCCCAAAATCAGGTTTTTTCCTCGTCAACACGTTAGTCGAAGAAGTTTCCAGGCTCCACTTACTTGTTAATAACCCAATGGCCAACAGTTGCATGCCACATCCACCACATGAAAACGTCATCACCGTCAATTTGCGTCTTATAAACATGATATTCTTCATTAATTTGATTTGTTTTTGTCCAGATCTGGTTGTCAAGGTCTTCGCGTTCCCAGAGGATGTCATCGCAACATGGAGCTGGTGTTATTGAAAAGGCATTACTACTGGCATCGCCTTCCCATTCAGTTTTATCTTGAGGACAGCCAAAATCGCCAAAAGAACTCTTCATTCGGTCACCGCCATGAGAACCCGGGCTTTCGTTAATCACCCAATGGCCAACCGCCCCATGCCACATCCACCACATAAACAGCTCGGAATCCTAAAAAGCGTTTATATGATTCTTTTCGTCATATTGCAATTTTATTCAACCAAAAGTTTAACTTGCTAGTTCAGTTCATGGACGTCCATGGACATGAACAACTGTCTACTTGGGAACGTGACGCGTCCACTTACAAACTACCACGTGTTCGCACCCACAGTCAGGTTCTCGTAATATGTTTTTACATCGGTTTGTTTAACACTAACACCAATGCCAGTTTTTGGCCTTTCATCATGCATAGTTATTTAGGTTTTTGAAATCTTTAAAGCTGTCCCTTACCCTTTGTTGGTAATATCGGTAGTCATCGTTTGACTCGACGGTACCGTCCGCATTCATTGCTAGAGTCCAAAGGCCATTCATGTCCGAGTCGGAACCCGAAAACTCAGAAAGAACTAATCGCGGGCCGCATTCCCAGTCTAATTAAGCGTATGATTAGAAACATTTTTAAGTTACAGTGGAATATGGAATACATGAAGAGAGGTTCCAGACGCGAAAAGTAATTAAATAAATTACCGATGTAAATTGTTTGAAAGTGTGCCTAGGGTTGCCGAGCGAAAAATCAAAAATTGTCGCCGGGAGCTGAAATTTTGCATGCAGGTGTAATTTTGGTGGACTTAGATGATGCTGTAAAAAAATTCTGAATCGTTACGGTATCGTAACTATATTCTAAAACGTGATTTCTGAATGCCGACAAATCGGTGTGAATTTCAGATACGCTAGTCAGAACCAGCTCGTCGAGAGCTATCGTTTAAAACAATCGAAGGGTTTTGCACCTAACGAATTTTATGTCCATTTTATGTCTGATTTGTGCATTTTTTGGCCGTAACTTTATGGTAAAAGGCGATTTACGTATGCTAACGAACTTGTTCACAATGGTCTACACAATGGTCAACACTTTGTTCACAATGATCTACACGTTATTTTATTTGGAGAGAAGAATTATTTTTGAAAAGGAGCGCGAAATGGGTCGCCATTTTCGAGAAACGAGCTGTACGAAAATAATGTTTTCTTCCCGTTGCGGAAAGTGAACATCCATTAAGTTTATGAGGTCTAGTCAAACCAACCACTAAAGTAAGTGATTTAACCATGAGAACCACATAGATTTGAAATTGCACACCAAGTGTAGCAACGGCGAATCAGGGTTAAACGAAAAACTCAACGTAGTTAATTGTTTGATGTCATGTTCTGAGGATTCGATATACTATTAGCACATGAGGAAATTATCGTGTATAAAGTGCTTAACTTACGACAGCTTTCTGTATTGCAATTTTTGGTATTAACATCATTTCCATCACAGTCATTACTGTTGCCTGACGAACAACTTCGTGTTTGGGTCTGAGTGCCACCGCCGCAAGTCACCGTACATGCTGTCCACTCGGAGAAGGCACCCCATGTTGCTAATATAACAAAATCATTCTGTATAATAAACCACTCCTTGGCATACTTTTGCGTTAACGCAGTGCTTTTTAGCACTTTTAAGGACCGGTCAGTTATGTTGTGTACAAAATAAACCCAAAAATCAATAGACCACATGTTGGCGCACATTTTGTGTTTTTACTATACAAAGGTGTTAGCTATTGTTATTAAGCATTGGCAACTTCATTTAACAAACACATGTCGGAAATATTGAGCTCAAAATCTCGATGGAAACTCGAATTGGTAAAATTGGTCATAAAATTTTTCAAAATTAAATTATCTTATTGACGCGTTCGGTATACGGTATACCGTATACCCGTAAACATTAACAAGGGCAAGTTATAGAAATTGCCGTATTGTCAAAATAATTGTTTTCTTAATCTAGCTGACTATCGCTAGATGAAGCTCGAGAGCAATAACTGCTGCGCGTCCGGATGCGCCTTTTGGCGCACTTTTTCATTATTTTCTCTCTCATTTCTCAACGGTTTGAGGTATTCTGGATCGGCTTTTTTTATTTTAATAATTGACTCATTGCGCATAATATGATACCAAGTTTATCAATTTCCGTCAACAAAAATGTGATTGGTTCAACAATATGATGTCTCATGAGACGCTTGAGACTTTGTTTTGCATGCCGTTTGCGCAAAGTTGGTGCTATGGAAGTGAAAATTCATATGCAGACTTCCTACATATAAACGCAGAAACGGTGTGCAATTTTTCGCACAATTCGGAAGAATATGAGTTTTATGGGGTTTGAAGCTTTTTTATAGGTTTGCACCTTAAAGTGCTCACGTGGTAGTAAATAAATAAAACAAAAGTGTTTTAGAAGCAATTTTGTGCGGAGAAACGGAATCTGAAATCAGATTTTCAAAATTACCGGTTGATTTTGGAAAAACCGTTTTTTTCCAAATTTGCCTAAACATGGTCAAAAATAGCAAAAAATATAGCAAAAAATTTCTTTATAGACATCATCCGGATCAACGTCATTATCATTTTCAGCGAGACGGGGTTCTTTATCATCTGCGAAAAAAATTTCCTGTTTTATTCAGGTCATAACAATTATGAGACGCTCTGTGAGAAAATTGGATTGTGAGTCTTTTCCGTCTCAGAATTACAAAAAAAACACACCACGTAACCTCATTCTATTGGCTAAATATAAGTCAGACTCAATATTATAAATAGACTAGTCAATAAACACACAAAAAAATTTTCATATAGAAACATGGGATCTAAAGAGAAGAGACGAGAAAGTGCGCCAAAAGGCGCAGCCGGACGCGCCACGGGGTAGTAAATCCTTCGAAGTCAGACGCTGGGTACGTCCGAATGGATTTTGCGAAAAAATTGTTAAAATGAAAAAGAAGAGTTGGGTACAGCCGTTCGGATGCGTCTCCAATACATAATAAACGACAATTCTCGGCAATTTCTGTGTATGCGTTCTTTTTAATGTTAAGCTATTAGCTTAAAGCCAAACCAGTTAAAATGTCATGTTCTGAGGATTCGATATACTATTAGCACATGAGGAAATTATCGTGTATAAAGTGCTTAACTTACGACAGCTTTCTGTATTGCAATTTTTGGTATTAACATCATTTCCATCACAGTCATTACTGTTGCCTGACGAACAACTTCGTGTTTGGGTCTGAGTGCCACCGCCGCAAGTCACCGTACATGCTGTCCACTCGGAGAAGGCACCCCATGTTGCTAATATAATAAAATCATTCTGTATAATAAACCACTCGTTGGAATACTTTTGCGTTAACGCAATGCTTTTTACCACTTTTAAGGACCGGTCAGTTATGTTGTGAACACAAAAAACCCAAAAATCAATAGACCACATTTTGGCGCACATTTTGTGTTTTTACTACAAAGGCGTTAGCTATTGTTATTAAGCATTGTCAAGTTCATTTAACAAACAAATTCCAGAAATATTCAGCTCAAAATGTCGATGGAAACTGCAATTGGTAAAATTGGTCATACAATTTTTCAAAATTGAATGTTGTTTTCTTGTTTTTTCATGCCTAGTTTTCACATGATGCTAGTCTTTGACGTTCCGAGAACTGGATAAACACTTTTTTCGCTAACGTTTCAGTTGTTACGTTGATATTTTTGAATCGAAAAGCATCAATTGAGTACTGTTGATGATATAGATTAAATTTTGATGACAGTAAAAGCAAGCTATCTAAAAGTAAAACCGTTGTTCTCATAGCTGACACAAAAAAATAATGCGATTGTTACTGTAAAGTAGCTTTTATAGCGTTTTCCCCGAACGTACAGTTTGTAAACAACATGACTGACCGGTCCTTAGTTATCAAAAAAGTACATATACATAAAACCTATACACAGGTTAAGTACTTAACCGTCCATTACTTAACCGTCCGGAACCGGCTTAACCGTCCACTTTTTAGCTTATTTTTCTTAGAGCTAACGCCTACGCCCTACCGGCTTAACCGTCCAGTTTGGCTTAACCGTCCGTTCTTTAGTAAATTATTCTGAAAATTTTCTCTTTAAAGAGATCTTTGTTTCTCAAAAATTAATGTCATATAGCAATATTAAAACTTTTTCAATGGTCAATTGAGTAAAAAAGTATAAAATAGTAAGAAAAAAAGTCATAGAAAAGAGTCGTATA
>SCLG01000001.1:907734-938521 GCA_004367875.1 Oikopleura albicans
AACTGGCAGGATGTGCAATCGTAAATAACCGGCATTATGTACAATGATACATAAATAGACATTATGTTCACTCTTTCAGTTAAAATCCATTATGTGCAATTATACATAATTCGCAGGATTTAGTATTTTTGATCGTTTAATATAACGTGAGTTATTTAATGAGTTTTCACAATACATAAAGCCAGTTATGTACACTTTCAGTGAACATAATATAAATGGCGTTAAGTATCATTTGTACTAACGCTATATAAATGTCGTTATTTAACGGTTAGATAAAGTATATAACTGTCGTTATTTGGACTCAAAAGAAAAATATAATTTTATGTTTTTTTGAAATCTTGCTTAGTGATCGGCAAGTTAGGGTTGTGTCGTTACCTAAAATCTTAAGTAGTTTTTATTAAATTCGCAATACAACTCGAATTTTATTTCTGGGACCTCAAATTATAGAAATGAAAAAAAATTAAAATAATAATTGAAAAAGAAAATTTTAACTGCATTGAATTCGTTTTGTGATCCATTGAATGAAATGAAAACTTTAAAAAAGTATTTATGACATCCTGGTTTGCCGCAAAAAAAGTTAGAAAACGTTGCTTAATACGTTTTTGTTCATACGTTCATTAACTGAAAGAGTGAACATAAATAGACATTATGTTACCAGAAAACCCTAAATTCCATTATGTTACCAAAACCCCCCTAATTTACGAAACTAATTTTTGTTTTTATCATTTCCGCCTACGCCCTAACCCATTATGTTACCAAAATTCCGTTATGTTACCATTTTTTTCGGTTTTCTTGTGGTAACATAACAGCGCAGGTGGTGTACATGTCTATGTCTATGTGGGTTCCTGGTTTGGTGTTTCAAGCTGTTTCAACCCATTTTTTCGAAAATAGGTAAAAAATTCTAAACAATTTTAGCACAGAGTAAAACTGTTATATAATAGCAAAATTGAGCGCAGGTTACTACCAAGGCAAAAATGATTATAATTTTTGAATGCTCCAATATCGCTGAATTTACGCATCTTCAACTTTTATTAACTCGTCCCCGTTTTAATCCAGCATTTTGCTGGAATCACCTCTTTTTAGTAAATTTTAGTATGATAAACATCTCTCAGAAAAAAATTGTTTTGACAAATCTACCTGAAAAAGCTCTTTGTCCTATTGCTACATCATTTTTCCACATCATGTAAAGGAGTAGATGATAAATCAATCTACCCACTTTTAACATGGCTCCAATTATCTAAAATAAATTAAAATGAATAAACTCCTTCTATCGGTATCTAGTCAGAACAATCGAGGGTCCGTAATACGTGTAGTTGCAGGCATGCCAAGGCATCTAGCGAGAAATGAATTACTGCCCCATATTATACTAAGCAGTTACAGACCCCAGCGCCGTAAAAATTCACGGAATTATATTAAAACTGTGAAGGTTGGTAAACTCCAGATCAAAAAACGTTTACTGCTACAAGTATTGCGTAGGCTATGCGGCATAGCTTACAGCATAGCAAATTTCTATTATAACCCAATGCCAAAGCCAGCTTTAAAATTTAAAAAAAATGAATTGTTTTAACGTTTTTAGCGTTTAAAAATTTCCCTGAAAAAAAACTTCAAGTTTTTTTATTGTGGGAATTTAAGGGCACTCCAAACTAATTTGTTAACTTTAGTCTTTAGTTGAAAATTGAGTCTTTTGCGATTAAAACCAAAACTATCACCGATGTAGGGCGCTAGTGCACCGTTGACAACTAGAAAAATTCATAATTTCCTATTTGTATTTTCCACCGGTAAGGGGCGCCATGGACTCGCCAGTTTTCACCACGCCAAAAAAAAGTTTCGAAATAAAGTAACTCATTATCATATCTTGATCCTCTTAAATTTGGCCAACAAAATTTGTAATGACGGTGCAGTACCGAGCTTATCTATTTACGTTTGTACGATAACTTGTTATCACGAATTGTGGCTTCCAAATTGGAAGTTCAAACATAAAACACAAAGCATGATAGAATGTTTCATTTTTCACTTGAAACTTTGTATGATCGACTTAAATTTGTAATAACGTTTTCTAATTGTATGATAGGGACATGAAAAGAGGGTTTCAAATTTTGCGAATATACCATAAATTTTAGATACATTTTTGACGGTTAATAACTGCACATCGCGATGCACCGTGCGCGGGAAAAAATTAAAAACTCCAAATGTATTTCATTGCCTTACTTTTTATTACTTACAAGAAAGTAAAGATACATCACAATTATTTTAACTGTCATGCGCCATGTTGGCCACATCTGGCCCATCGGCACTTTGATTCAGTATTATTTGTTAACGGTTAACGTTAAAGTAAGACGGTTAACGGATTATGAATGAAGCTCCAAAATCAAGTTTTTCTATTGATTAAGTATTTTTCTGCATGAACCTCGGGCTCATGGTGCACCAAAAGTACCCGAGCATATTAATCTAAATATTAATTTTTTTGAGATAACACTATGCTGGAAACTTGAAATTTTAATTTTAGCGTTTTTTCGCGAAATATACCGTAATATAAGTGCATTATTGCCTAAAACCACGCATAACGCATGCCTAAAACCTTGCCTAAAACAACGCATACCGCCGTTGATTAGATCTCTGTCTACCAAAATTAACCCAATTTGACGAGGACAGCGAGAGACCGTCAAAGCGAGCATTCTTAGTGTGGGATACACGGTATATAAGTGTAGTACCCATCTTAATTAACAAAATCCACTTAAGTTAACAAAATGCACGTAAGTTAACAGCTTTTTTTCCAAAAGTTTTGTTAACTTACGTAGGTAGGTGGTGTATTTTTACTAAAACGAAACCAGACGCTCGAATATTTCATACACATGAAGATTTTTATCTCGTATGTTTTCCTTTCTTTAACCTTTATTCGCTTTCTTTAACTTTTATTCGCTTTGTTCGTTTTAAGCAAAAAAAAATTGACAAAAATTATCGAAAAAAATCTGAATAATTAAAAGAATTCTCTGCAAAATTTGCAATTGATACAGCTAAATAAGGGCTTCGTATTATGTCTGTAGCGTCTTATATTTAATTTTGAAGTATTTTGCTAAACACCCCACCTACAGTAGCTGAAATTTATTTGAAAATTATTTCATGTTTTCATTGCATGGTATTCGTAGCCCTTTAGCTATTAAAGTAACAAATACTTAATTGTAGTTAAGGTGTTTTGGACTAAATTATTAGTAACTTTAAGTTTATTTTTCCGCCTACACCCTACTCGACTAAATTACCAAAATCAAGTTAACACCTTTTTTTACAAAATTTTTGTCAAATTACTAAAATCTGTTTCGTTATTGTTGCTTCTGAGATTTGCAGTAAATTCGAAAAATTAACGCATTTCAGTAAAGCCAAACTCCATAACTTTTAACGGCGGGGAAAATGGCACCAAAGATGAATTGTAAAAAGACTTGTTCTTGAAAATAGATCTCTAAGAAGATGTAGAAAGTGCAAATACAGTACAACTCGATTAGGGTTCAAAGTCAAAAACAATCTTTTGGACCTTCAAGGGCCAAACGCCCATGACGGCTGGTTTAAAAAAAATTGTATGGCCCATACGGTATGGGCCATACCGTATGGGTGTTTACGGCTCATGTAAGAGATTTTAGGGCTGTACGTACATGTACGTAGAATATGACTACTAAAAAATGATTGTTTAGCCTACAGTCCTCGTCCCCGAAACGGGTGGGTTTTTTTCTGATTTTTCCAATGACCCCGAAACGGGTGTTTTTTCAGATTATGAAAGAAATTATGCTCAAAAACCGACAAAGCAAACGTCTATGACAATTTTTTTTAACATTAGCAAATAAAAAAAAATAAATGTGGCATGGTTATTTTACTTCGGACGAAGACTGTACTTAAAGTGTTATCGAAAGTCATTTTAAACACTTAAATAGCAAAAATATGTAATAATGAAGCTTTTTAACGTTGAAAATCAGATACAGTCCTTCACCATTTATCGGACGCTTACTCATGTATCCCCGAAAGGGGTGGTCCCCGGAACGAGTGGTACCCGGAACGAGTGGTACCCGAAACGGGTGGTTTTTTTGTCAAAAAAAACCACCCGTTTCGGGGACGAGGACTGTAATGTTATTTTGGGCAAATTATATATATTACAGTTGTGGAGGCCTATTCGTAACACTTTCACATCCCAAAAACTCTTACGAATAGGATATTTTGTTACGATTAGGCTTCAACTTTTGCCAACCATACCATGTATATTTAAATACTAGATTTTTTTGTATTTTTTGCTTTTATATGTTTAATTATGTGATATAATTCACCGAAAAACATATTCCACCAGTTTAATTACAAAATTGCGTTAAAAAGTTAAATTCAAAAAAATTTCAGATATTCTATTTACACTATAAAAACGTTATATACAGCAAAAGTGTTACGATTAGAGTTAACCGTTCATATCCCAATTGGGGCCCAAAAAACTGTTACGAATAGAATATTTTGTTACGAATAGAAGTGTTACGAATAGGCTTCCACAACTGTACTTTATGCAAACGCTGCAAAATTACGGCGCAGGGTAGTTCCTCAAATTGCCACGCTAATATTAGAAATTAAAATAAGACAAAATAAAGAAGAAATAGTGATTTTCCACTGGTAAGGGGCGCCATGGATTCTTGAGTTTTCACCACGAACAAAAAAAAGTTTCGCAATAAAATAGGTCATTAATATATCTTGATCAACTATTATTTGGACAACAGAACCTGTATGGTGCTCATCTATTCACGTATTTAGGATAACTCGTTATCAAGAATTGTGGCTTCCGAATTGGAAGTTCAAACATAAACCATAAAGCATGATAAAAATTTTCAGTTTCCAATAGGACCTTTGTAAGATCAACATAAACTTGTACACACGTAAGTACAAGTCAGTAGCGTTGTTTACAAACTTCATTCTCTGGGAAACCGTTATAAAATATATTTTACAAAATCCAATTCATCATTTTGCTGTTGTTAACAACGTACAAAAGTGTAAACGGTTACATGTGATTATTGTGGGGACTATAAGTCTTTCCCAAGGACCCCCACGAGGCCGTGAACTTGACAAACTTAATTTTTATATCTGCCGCATTTTTATGCGATTAGTTTCATTTTTTTATGAATTTTCTCTATTTTTTTGTTCATGATTTTTGTTCATCAAATTTCCGGCGGATTTGAGATTTTCTTATGATTACGTCAAAAACGCATAAAAAGTTGAAAAAAATCATTTAACCCCTAGATATCGTGTTTTTCGTTTGGCCAAAAACCATGCCTTTATCATAATTTATCACGTGACCCGTTGAACTTGGCCTTGATTTTCTAAAAAAATTAAAAGCTAACTTTTCGAGGCGAACATTTTGGCCAAAACAGTTTTTTTTAGAAAATTTGACCTGTCCAATTCTTATTTTTTTTCTTCTTACCATTTATAAATTATGATCTCATTCAGAATCTTAATTTAAAGCATACACATGGAGATATGAAATTTCGTTATGAATTTCGTCACTTTTTAACATTTTGCAACACTAATAATTGTTTGGTAAAATAAAGGGAAACTGATAACGGTACAATGCGTAGGTTTGGTAGCTGGAAAACTTTCGGCTAAATTTAGTCAAAAATTTTCCCCCAATAAAGAATAACCTGATAATGTCGGGATGTATATTAATTTTCTAAAATATCGATAATATAAAATACCTATAAATTATAGTAAATTATCATTATAGTAAAATTAAATTGTACTTAAATTTTGAACTTTATAAAATTATATTTCCGGGAAATAACATAGATAATCTGTAATATACAGTTCGTTTGTAAAACAGAAAATAGAATCACATTTTCTCTTCAGCAGTTCGACCTCTATGAAATACGCAAAAAAATTGACTAATTTTTTATTTCATTCGGATTTTTTTTAATTATATCTCTTCTAATTTGAACAAAAACGTTTTCGAATTAGCCGTTCTAAATTTTAGTGGCGAGCTTATGGCGCCGCAGCACTATATGAAACCCCCGTTGGGGATGGTTGAGGAAAAAATACTTGGTTTATCATAATAATATTAATCCAGTCCTTATATATTACAGTGCTGCAAATATATGAGTCCTAATTTAATAAATGACAAAATTAATAATGTTTGCACTTTCTTAAAACAATTAACATATTTCATGAACCGGTCCCGTACAGTTAAGATTTTTTTCGCAGAGCATACTGTATTTAATTATTGTGGGCCTATAGGGCCTATTTATTTCAAATTTTATTTATGTTTTGGTCATATTTTTCTTAGGTGAAAATGTTACTCCTTTATTAAAAGATTCGTTTTTTACAGTAAACTATTTTTGTACAAAGCCCTTTCCGGCAGATCGAGGCCCTTGTCGACGGCAACCGCGGTCGCTGAGATCCGGATGTACATCTGGTGAATTTTTCATTTTGGGCAGTGAAATATATTGAACTTTTTGGACAAGGAATTTAAAATGACATCAAATTGTATCGAACGCCGAACAATTGAAAAGTTCTTACTAATTTTCAAATAAATAGGCCCTATAGGCCCACAATAATTAAATATAGTATGCTCAGCGAAAAAAGATCTTAACTGTACGGGACCTTTTTCTGAGAAAAAAAGTTTTTCAAATAAAGTGACATTTTAAGTCAAGTTATATGAAAGTTTGAGAAGTTAACACACGATGTGTGATGAACGATGTGTTCACGAATTTTTTTCAATATGGGTTCAAAGGTTTAGTTACAAAAATTGCCCAAGCTTCAATTTTAACTAAACTAATGGAGCAAGTTCCAAAGATTTGTCATTTCGTTTAATTTGGAAGGTCCAACCAAGGGATCGAAAAAACGTGTGATTTTGGGAATAAATCCAATTACGCTCACAAAATCACAGAAATCACGCAAATCACAAACGTTTTAGTCACAGTTACGCGCTAATCACGGTCTCCTCTGGTCTCACTTCTGGACTATATAAAAATATATGAGGGTATTTTTTGAATTTAAAGATTCTGAATGCCGATGTACGTCAAAAAAAAAATTCAAATTTTTTTGCCGAAAGTTTTTTTCTGAAATTTTATAAAAAACTTTTGTCAAACTTTATACGAAAGTTTTTGACAAAAGTTCCTACTGAAATGTTATAAATATAATCGTCAAATCTTCGACAAATTTTTTTGAGTAAGTAACTTTTGAAATTTTTGTTAAAACGTCAAGTTTTTCACGAATAACTTTTTCGAGAACTTTTTTGAAGACATTCCATTCAGCGAATAGACTATACATTTTAATTTCGACGAAACAATTTTTTGACCAAGATTTTTTGTGAGTGATATTACCCGAACACAGTTCCTGTACACTTTTATGAGATTTGACATTCTAGAAGAAATTTTGAAATTAGTTGAATTTATCATAATCTCAAAATCCACTCTTTCAACATATGCTGTGTAAAAATCATATAATAAAACACGTTTAAATTGCTACAGCGTAGCAGCTATCATTGCTTTTTGCGTCCGTATTTTTTTCTGAGACTTCTGAACACCAACTTGTGACAAAAAAGACGACGGTTTTTAATTTTCGATCGCGACAAAAAGGTGAACGTTTGGCGCACTCTTAACACGATTGAATATACTATGAAAAAATTAACGTTAACTCCCAGGGGTCACTTAGTCCAAATTTGGACTAAACGCCCTAAATGGACTGAAAATGATAGTTTACCGGGCTTAATCGAAAATTGCTGCAACACGGGTCTTGTTAAATTTTATGCGAAAAAATTCAAAACATAAAACGGAACTGATATTTTTATCATCCTAACATGGTCACAAAGGCGTCTAGTCCAAATTTGGACTAAGTGACCCCTACGGATTATATGCCACTTGTGACCCTTGGGAGTTAAAGTTACCCATCAGTCACTGATGATTAGTGGCTTATTAATAAACTTTTCCGCGTAATTTATAAATGCCAAAAGCGTGAAATATGCAGCACTACAAGTTTGTACCTAGGCGGAGAACACGGGTTAAACAGCCAAATTTTTACGGCTTACGGTTTTTAATGTTTTTGGTGGCGAATAAATTTCTGATCAATTTAACATAACCGGTGTTTTTTTTTTTTCTCTGTCAACTCAATTGTTCTTTATATCTGCACTCGTTCAAACGTCGCACTATCTGTAATTATATTGTACCAAAATAGCGTTTCCAATAATTGGTTAGAAAACAAACATGCATTAACATGGTTCGTTGTAGTTCTCCAATGAATTAATTACATATGATATAAAGTAAAATTATTCTTGTGTAATTCGCTCAATTTGTTTGAGGTAAAGTTGAACAGTTAAGGAGGTAAGTGACCCTTTGTTTACAAACATGACATTCCAAAAAACTGATCGTAAAAAAACCTTGTAAACTGTGGAATTCCATGAACTTTTGCTTTAGAGCATTTATTATAAAACAAAATAAAATTAATACCAGCAAAACTTCTCAAAAATACAAATACGGTCCGTAGAAATCATCTAAAGAACGCATATTCTTATGTAGTAAGTGTCCCCTGTAATGGGAGTTAGCAATAATTTTATGATCAAAGATCTTTTCTAATAAACTGGACATTGGAGAGTACTATACCATCAAAAAATTACGGAAAAATTTGTTTCAGAACATTTTACGTCGACTAATAGTACAAACATTTTTTTTCATAATCGTTTTTGGTCAAAATTTTTAAACGACGAATTTTTTTAGATTTATAATTTCCAATGAACTTGGAAGGACTTTAATAAGATCAACAAGCCTTAATAAACTGATTATACGGCGTAAAATATTTCTAATGGTCACTTTACCGATTTTTAGTTTTATTAGTAAAAAAGGATCACTCACCTCCTTAAACCACGTTTTGACAGAAATTATATTTGTGTGTGCTCGCCTATTCTAAACTTTGCATCCTTAATTATAATTTTTAAAACATAGTTCTGTATTGTACGATACGCCGCCGGGACATACGACTAGTAATAAGCGACGAGAGCTTAGTGAAAAAAGCGCAAAAGTTTGTGCCGAAATATTGTTATAAAGTTTATAATATAAACATAGTGTAACTTGTGCAACAAAAACATACAAGAGGCTTCAAATAGACAAATTGTGTGCTTGAACCAATCAGTACGAAAAATATACACAGGTTAAGTACTTAACCGTCCATTACTTAACCGTCCGGAACCGGCTTAACCGTCCACTTTTTAGCTAATTTTTTTTCAGAGCTAACGCCTACGCCCTACCGGCTTAACCCTCCATTTTTTAGTAAATTATTTTGAAAATTTTCTTTTGGTTTCTCAAAAATTAATGTCATATAGCATTATTAGAACTTTTTCAATGGTCAATTGAGTAAAAAAGTATAAAATAGTCAGAAATAACAGTCATAGAAAAGAGTCACNGTATTGTACGATACGCCGCCGGGACATACGACTAGTAATAAGCGACGAGAGCTTAGTGAAAAAAGCGCAAAAGTTTGTGCCGAAATATTGTTATAAACATAGTGTAACTTGTGCAACAAAAACATACAAGAGGCTTCAAATAGACAAATTGTCCAGGCCTTGGCGCCAGTATAGGAATGCTTCTAAATTAGAAGCATAATGAACTATAATATAACTATAATTTATAGTTTCCAAGAGCTTTTTTATAAGGTGTTAATTTTGTAAACAACAGGTATGACCGGTCCTAAAAGCGTGTCAAATAATACGTCACAATAACCAAGATGAATATGGGCTGAATATCCATTATCTGCACCAAGGTGTGCTTGCACCAATCAGTACGAAAAATATATAATATATTACACCACCTGTGCAGTTATGTTTCCACCAAATTTTTCAAAAAGCGGAAACATAACTGCACGTCGGGGACCGTTCAAATTTCTAAACGCAAAAATGCGCGTCTGAGCTTCTAAACAGAGAAATAAGAGATAAAATACGAAAAAAACNAGAAATAACAGTCATAGAAAAGAGTCACGTGTTATAGGAGATCAAGTTTTTATATAAAATGGCTATTTTTGCTTAACCGTCCACTTCGTTTTTTTTTTAATTTCCCCAAAAAAGTCGCCTACGCACTACCGGCTTAACCGTCCGGAACCGGCTTAACCGTCCAGTTTTGAAAAAATTTTAGTGGACGGTTAAGTACTTAACCTGTGTATAATATATTACACCACCTGTGCAGTTATGTTTCCACCAAATTTTTCAAAAAGCGGAAACATAACTGCACCGTCGGGGACCGTTCAAATTTCTAAACGCAAAAATGCGCGTCTGAGCTTCTAAACAGAGAAATAAGAGATAAAATACCAAAAAAGCTTAAGGCTTCGAACCCTAGGCTATTTTCAAAGCCCAATTGTTTCAAAATAAATTTTTGTAATAAAATTTCACAGAAATATTCAAAGAAATAAGAAAAATACATAAATTCATTTATTATCTGATATTTCGGAATTACTCCATTTTCAAAGATTTTTGCGACAGTCGCAAATATCAGATAATAAATAAATTTATGTATTAATGGATATCTCGAGAGATGATAATAAATAAGAAAAAAATCTAATTGAATTTGGTTATTTATAAACATAATATAAAATTAACGCTATTTTAAGCTATCAGACTACCAGACAAACAACCGCTTTCTCAAATTAAAGGCCACCCAAAGTAAGGGCCATCGTTTGCTACTTTTAAAAATCGCAAAAGGTGACTATTTACTTTGAGGCCCCCTGTTACACAAATTAAAATTTATGCGGTTTTATCACTTGTACAAGAAATGAAAAGAATACTAAAAATTTTAATGAAAAAACGATAGTTGGCAAAAAATATTTCGGGCGGAAACGTAACTGCTCAGTGTGTAGGCGGATTAACTGGAAATTTTTTCTCGAAAAAGCGGAAACATAACTGCACCGACGGGGCCGAGCGGAAGGATAACTGCCGGAAACATAACTGCACAGGTGGTGTATATATTTTTTATCGGAAGCGCAACTTGACGTTTTGACCAAATTATCCAAAAATTGGTCAGCAAACATGCCCAATGAGTTATTTTTTTCGAATTTTCTGTCAGATAATTAAGGATGGGTCCGTCATGTTAAAAATACGTTACCTGTAAACATGTTATTTTGCTCGTGGGAATTGAAGACCGAAAATGGATGCTTATGAGCAAACAATCAAATTGCGCTCACCCGATTGGTCAGTTGTGAAGCTTCTATTATTGAACGTTGAAAATAACGTGAGAAAATAATAATAACGGTTAATTGATAACAGTCTTAGTATTATTTAAAGAATTTTCTAGTATTCCGCAGTTTACAACTTTTTCAATTTGTATGCAACTTATTTGGCAAAGACAGCCTGTAGTTAATAACTACAGTAGTTATATTGAGAACAAACAATAAAGTCAAAACAGAGAAGTGAATGGCATTTGATTTAAGACAGGGTTGTTTCAATGCATGCTCAGAAATATAAAATGTCTTATTTTGCTACCTAGTTGGTCCATTTCTCGCCAAATAAGGTACCGAAAAAAATCAGAAATGTGTGTTTTGAAAAATAATTTTTGTCCGATAATTTTGCCCTTTTAGAAATGTTTTTTTTCAAAAATTCATGTTTTCAACAAGCGACAACTTCAAATAGTGTCAATATCAAAATAGTGATAATGATATAACGTGTATATCCAAAATTGTTACTTTCAGAAAAGAATGAAACCCAAAGTGTTGTTACCGAATATAGTATTTATCGGAAATAGTTATTTTCGCCTACAAAGTAGGTGAAAATAACAATTTATGAGAACATTTTTTACTGATCATAATAATTTATCATAATCGTTGTTTCTCAATAATACAATGTTAAAAAAGTTGAAATTAGCTTCATTTATTATATTCTTGATATGAAATACAGTCACCGACCGAATTGGGATAATGATAATGGTCGAAAAGCTAATTTCAAATAAGGCGAAGTTGGACTAAGACAAAAGTGGAGTAAGAAGTAAGGGTCGGATTCCCCTTTTGACCATTTAGACATGATACCAATTCAGTCGGTGCTAAAAAAATACATTCCAAAATTAATGACTTATAAATTATAGGCTTTAATGAAAATTGTTTGGAGGAAAGTTATTTTCATGTAAATTGAATTTGACCTAATCATAATTTGGGTAACAGATAACACCAGTAATTGTAAGTACCAAAAATTGTTAAAATAAACTATTGTTATTATCAAAAAAGTGAATAACATAAAGTGACACTATACAAAACAGTAAACATCATCAATCGTGGACTTCGGNGTCGAAAAGCTAATTTCAAATAAGGCGAAGTTGGACTAAGACAAAAGTGGAGTAAGAAGTAAGGGTCGGATTCCCCTTTTGACCATTTAGACATGATACCAATTCAGTCGGTGCTAAAAAAATACATTCCAAAATTAATGACTTATAAATTATAGGCTTTAATGAAAATTGTTTGGAGGAAAGTTATTTTCTTCTAAATTGAATTTGACCTAATGATAATTTGGGTAACAGATAACACCAGTAATTGTAAGTACCAAAAATAAACTATTGTTATTATCAAAAAAGTGAATAACATAAAGTGACACTATACAAAACAGTAAACATCATCAATCGTGGACTTCGGAAACCGACAATGTCACATATTGGAAGAATACGAAACCGTTATTTTCGCCTACTTTTATTTTCTAAAATAATTGTAGTCGAAAATGTCGTTTATAGGAAAAAATACATTTCTGATTTTTTTCGGTACCCCAAATAAGGGTCTTTTGCTTCGAGAAAAATGCTGCTTTAAATAAGGGTCCTGATTTCATTTGATTACGATGTACATCTTATTAATTTTTGATACGCTTATGGATATAAAATAATAATAATAATACAATTCATATACAGAGGATATGCCGTTAACCGTCCACTAAAATTGTTTCAAAACTGGACAGTTAACGGCTCAATGAGTAGGCAATGTTTTCGGAATATTTTAAACACATAATTTAAATATTTCCGACCAGACATACAGTCCTTAATACGGACGTTTTTGATAAGGACGAAAATAGAATTGGGGTGAATTCTCATAAAGTGTCCTTTTTCGACTGCTTTGGTGACATTTTTTTCACAAAAAGCATTGGCAGAAATCGTCCGTATTGAGTGCGTATTGAGAGTAAGGACTGTAATCATAATTCAAATTGTGTCGCTGTAGAACGTAAGTTTCCAAGTAAGCAACCCTGATAAGTTCTTTTGATCATTTGAGTAAATTGTGCTTTATTGACGATTTATTGTTATGTACTTATACGAAAAAAGAATTGGTTTTACACGAAGGAGATAACGGACTTCAATTTTCAATCAATGACCTATTCCGAACGAGCGATAATCCAGAAAAGCACTTTAAAATTGAACATTGTGAAAAAATCGAAAATACCGATAGAATCGAACATGTCCAAAAATTCCAATCTAATACAGGGGATGTGTTTATAAGGTTTGATATAAACCATATCATATAGTATTGCTAAAGTCTCACCTCTTCAGGCTAAAGGTCAAGTAATTTTTTGAAATGAAATCATGTCTTTTTTGGAAAATTTGGGCAACTCTCAAAAATTTGTTTTGGCTCTTTGGCGATATATTTTTAAGTCACGCGAAGCCCGAAATGATATTCATGGAAATCTTTTGAAATACACAGGGTGCGCCGTTAACCGGCAGCGCCTACGCTATTTGCCGTTAACCGGCAGTTTTTTGACCAAAGATTTTCCAGCATAAACGCCTACGCATGTACTCATTAAGCAGTCTATTTGCTATTAACCGGTAGGTTTCCAAAAAAAATTTTGTGCCGATTAATAGGTTACCCTGTGTATAGCTCAAAGAACTCACTTGACCTTATAGCGGTCAAAATGACGAATGTTAAAACATAAATAACCTAAGACGTCTTCGGCCTACGCATGTCCTCATTAACCGGACTATTTGCCGTTAACCGGCAGCTTTTCAAAAAAAAATTTTGGTGCTGGTTAACGGCACACCCTATGTATTGTCTTAACTGAGTCTTAGTTTTTCAATTGTTATGAGACCAAAGAAATGACAGTTTAAAAAAAAACATGTAAAATTAGTTTTTTCACGTTGACCTTATAACACCATCCTAAGCTGAAGAAATAAAAAGCGAAAATGAAGAACATAGCAAAAGCAACCGGCGTAAAGGGCCTAGGCGGCCAGACATATACAAATGCCAAAAATGTGATTTTGAGCATAAAGTCTACAACGAATATTATAGGCATGTTCGAAGCCAACACAAAGATCTTCCATATAAATGTACCAAGTGTGACGCACAATTTCCGACATCTTCGAAATTAAAAAAACACATGAGCGTTCATGATAAGAAAAAACGGCCATTTGGCTGTAAGCTGTGTAGCAAACGATTTGTGCAGAAAAATGGCCTAGTGGTACATATGAGGTCACACACCAATGACCGACCTTATGCATGTGAATATTGCGATAAAAGTTTTCACCAGCAGGGTAACCTCGACCACCACGTGAAACTACACCTAAATATTCAAAAATTTGAATGTGATATTTGTGGGCGAAAATTTACGCAGAAAACGGCACTTGATCGGCATAATGCATCGACTTGTGTGGAAGAAATCCATTGTTTACTATTCAAAGACAATTTCACCGAGGGTACGAATAGGTAGGGTGTCCGATTAAATTAGTATAGTAAAAGGGTATGTGGAACAATTTTGCCTAACTTGGCCTTATTATTCCCAAAAAATATGAGTTTTCTTTTAAAAAGACTTTATTAGTTAGTTTAAAATTTTCAGAAAAAATGGTAAAGCCAAGTTGTAGAGCTCGTCAAACTGCGTCGATCTGACTAATCAGAAATTGATTTGGACCACCAGGCCCCCCTAGAGAGCTGTTTGAAGTCTCCAACCTACGCAAAAGAACCTTTTAACCGGACAGCGCGTAGGTGGCACATCCAAATGAGTCGAAAGTAGGTGCAGAAGAAAGCTGAAGAGTTGAACTCTGGTATGCGTCTATAATATGACGTTCAAAAGGTCACGGTCACATGCTACGGAGCACTTTTTCTGAAGGTCAAAAAAGTCGTTCTTTTGCGTAGGTTAGAGACTTTAAGCAGCTCTCTAGGGGGCCCTGGGGGTCCAAATCAATTTATGAATAGTCAGATCCACGCAGTTTGACGAGCTCAACAACTTGGCCTAGCCAAAAGCTTTTCCTTCGGGTAAAAAAGCCGAAAATAAATGGATATTTTTTATCATTATGTTACCTAAATCCATTTTACATACCGCATCTGCTCAGGCAGTTTTCACAGGCTGTTTTTCACATAATGACACCCCCGAATAGGTATGGCCCACGGATGCATAAAAATCAAAAGAAAGATAGATCGCGGAAATACAAATCAGACTTGATTTTATGTGGTGAGAATGATAATACACCGGCAAATCCAAACTACGTACGTTCGGGAAAATATGCCAATAAGAAGAACAAAATACCTGGTCAGGCGTGGCGGAAAAAGCCGGGTCAACGTGAAAAGCTCGAAGAATATTTTGAAACGGTTTCTAAACACCCGGACAAAGCCGAAATGGAAAAAATTGCGGCCCAGTTTGGCTTGAAGCCAAAAGTTATTCAACATTGGTTCATGAATCAAAGGGCTAAAGGAATGGTCTCATATTTTCGAGGGAGTTTTAGTTAGCGCCCTCTGAATTGGTATAAAGTACAAAATGAACAGCGTTTAAAGTTATATTGTGAGAAGTTCTTACTGAGAAGAACACTCCTTATCTTTATAAGGGAGAACACTTTTTTTAATTGGCAATGTCTGAATTGGTTTTTTACAATCTTGATAACAGTAAAATGCATAATTGAGTACATACATACTCGTATGGAGAAAGTTTTATGGACGGAACTTTTGTGGGACAATTAAAACATTCCTACGTCTCCTCTTCAAAATTCGGCCCATTTACCTTTGTTTATATCATAGTTTTTTCATAAGGCGTTATATACCATTAATAGCTTATATCATATAAGTTATATGGTATAGCCTATACCGTATAACTTTAACAATCGTGCGCATATTGGGTAGCTAGCTACCCACTTTCACTTTATTTCTAAATAGAAAGAGAACGGCTTGTGATAATAAAAAACGGACAACAGATTTAAAATAAAATAAAAAATACGTTTTTATATGGGAGAAAAATATTTCTTTTTAGAAAATTGTTTTTACGTTTGAGTCCGTGGCGGACGATAGTTAACGTTGAAAATCACCTCAGTAAGAGAAGAAGAATAGCCTATTCTGAATAGGGCTTCAAAATAAAATAATAATCAAAAAAATCCGTTCATTGTTTGGCGCGCTAGAGCGAATTGGGTACCTAGTTACCCCAGATGCGCATGACTGTTATAGTAAACTCGATGTGCATGACTGTTAAAGATGTAAGGTCAGCACTTAAAACTATTTTATGAATCATAAATTATGATGCCGTGTGTTTCTTTTCACCTTAGTGCAATAGAAACCTTTTGGCATTAATTAAGCCGGTAAATTTTCCAAGTCAAAAAGATAATATCATTATATTTTGTATCTGCTTATTTCGGAACTATATATCACAAGCGTTTGGTCTGACAAAAAATCTCCTCTAAGTTAAATTGTATCGAATTGGTATAATTTATATAGTTCAGAAATAAACAGATAAAAACTATACCGATGTTTGCTTTTTTACTTGGAAAATTTACCTGCCCAATTAATCCCAAAAGGTTTCTATTACACTAAGGTCAAAAGGAACACAAGGCATCATAAAATAGTTTTGACTGACCTTACATCTAACGCCCTTGTATTTTGAGATCATTAATAGTCAAACGAATGGCCGCTGGAATGATATACAATTATGCATTGAATAAATACATTATCCCGGAACAAAAATACGAACTTCTCGCCATATCAAAGTCTGAACCATCAGAAAAAACCAGAAAAAAACGTAAAGAGTATAAACTAGAAAAAATAACTGCATCATAACTCTTTACTGTCGTTGACAAACTGTACATTCTTGGAAAACGCTTTTGATTTTTTCTATTGTTTCAAGATTTTTCCTTTGACAAACCTGTAGGATACGTTTTATTGAAATTTTGTGATTTTTTTTTTGAAAACGGACTGAAATCGGTCGTCTGAGGGACTTCATTTCTAAAGTTAAGAGTAGGGCAAAATTTATGTGTTCAATATTTACCCAAAAATTGAAGTTTGTAACAATTAAAAATTTTTATCAACAGTAAACAAAAAGTATGTTCAATTCTAATTCGCCTCTTTATTTACCCGGCCAAATCTAACTAATGTTTTTCTTCTACAGTCTCCACTCCCAACATCGTCCGTATTGAGAGTAATGCTTGTATTCAAAATGGCTGTAAGCAACGGTTTAGAATCTAAACTTTAGATATATAGTATACTTACGTTGTACATATATTTACGGAGCTAAATTGATAAACCAAATACACTATATGAATGGCAAGCAAATTCAAATTATATAGCATTGTATAGTTAAATACGTCGGAACGTATGAATTTGACTTCTGTAAAACTAGATAAGATATGATTCATACGGTGCTTACATTATATGTGACGGTGCTGAAAGGGATGTTTTGCATTCAGTAAACCGTCCCTTACTAATCCGTCCCCTGTAATATGTTTTTATAATGAGATTATTTTAAATAGGGATGTCGGCAGAATTTATTGTCCTTCATACCGAAGGAATCATATACAATACCTTCTGCCGACATCGCAAACTATTTAAAATAATCCGATTATAAAAATACATTACAGGGGACGGTTTACTAAATGTACAACATCCCTTTAAGCACCCTACATATAATGTAAGCACCGCCTGTATTTCGTCTAATAATTTATTTACGCACCCTTACGGCCGTTTTAGGACACCTTGTAGACAAGGCAATCAATTGGAAAAATCCCATGTACCCCATTTCCCATCTTTCGGGAATGATTTCCCATATTTTCGCCCACAATAACTATTGCCAGTGACCTTGAATTCGAATCTCTGAACTCACAAAATTAACCTGGCACTGTTCCCCGGTCCTTTAAATTGACACATCCGATCAAAACTTCTCGTACAACACTAATAAATTGCCCTAGCGCGATGATCCGTATAAAAAAATGAACAAATTTCTTAATCAATCTGCATCAGCCTCCTGATGCCGTTAATAGTACTGTTAACGCTATTCATGTTTATTTCGCAGCATCAAAAGCGTCATATTATACCGCGGTATACCGTATTATTTATACGAATAAAAAGCAAATGGTCCGTGGCTTAGTACCAATTGAAGCTCTAGCCAAAACTGGGTTAGCTACCAGGGATAGCCTTTTTCAAGCCTACGCCGTTATTTCGCTGCTTTTGTTATTGGTTGCCCTATTTTCTCGCATTTTCTAACGAATTACAACGTTTGTTCAATGAATTTGAAACTTTTCAAGAAACTTTTTCAAGGCCATTTCGTTCAAAAATGCCTAATTTTGCAAACATTTTCAGTTCCGTCTATGCAGTTATTGCGCAATTTTTTTTCATAATTTCACTTTTCGCCTACGCCCTGCGCAGTTATGTTGCTGTTTTTTCAAAAAAAGAAATCAGCAGCATAACTGCGCAGGGGTGTACTAGTAGTGCACCTTCTTTACAGCAATCCGGCCGCCTTTTGCCGTTTGTTTCAAAGGAGTTTATGTAATCGTTTATATAAAAAAAAACGTGGAATTTAAATATGGACGTTGACAATTAAGAATATAAAGTAAAATTTGATGTGGGTTGATGATATAATTAAATGCGTTAAACGTTCGGTTTGAGGCCAAAAATAGATAAAAAAAATACTTTAAATACGCGAAAAGGCGAACATTATGTATAGAATCAATTGATGATGAAGAATTTATAACGGCCGCATCACCGATAGACAAAAGATAATATAGATAATAATCCTATTTTGTGAAATTGTCTTGGACCAGTTTCCGATAAAGATTATGTAAACTTTTGGAAAGTTTCTTTTATAAGCGCAAAAACCAAAAAATGTTTTCATTCCAAAATGCGACTCCTTATACTCACTGTTGTAGCAATGTTCGACGTCACCTCAGCAAATCAATCAAGGCTGAATTTCTTTCGAAATTATCATGCTCGCCGAATGAACAAAGCGTCCGTTATGGGATCAAGGACTGTGTTTCCTAAAAGATTGAAGAATTCGGCACAAATTCACCGTGGAACAAAAAACGAGGCAAGTCACAGCAACAAACGGCAAACGGTGTTGGCCAATCTATGCAATGCTAAAACATGCTTGAAATGTGTGAGTTTTCGCGCCAACGGGTCAAGCAAATTTTGTCCCCAGCTTTTACGGTTGCCACATTGCTGCCCACAAAATCTGCTTATGTACAATAAGTTCTAGACGAAAAAATCATATACAAAAATAAAAATAAAATGAACAAACCATTGGACTTCTGTCGCAATCTCATTTGAGGTTTTTTGAGGAAAAAAGCGGCCGTTATGGAATAAACGGCCGTTTTTGGAGGAAAAAAGCGGCCGTTATGGAAGCGCCCCTTATGGAATCAAGGACTGTAATACAATCCTTACTCATTTAGCGGACGTTTTCGGTTCTCGAAAATAGCGTCCGGAAAAGGAGCATCGTCACAAAAAACACCATTTTTCTTTTAGAATGGCCCCATTTTGGTCGAAAAAGCGCCCGATAAAAGAGTAAGGCCTCTACTAAGTACCCGGGCATAGTTAATTTTTTCCGTTTCTCAAACAGAAGCAGCAAGACCAACTAATCGAACCATTGGAAAAAAGAGCATCTATTCTTCCATAAATGATAACCTCGTTCAATATGTATAAATGAAATGACATATTTGGCCTGTTTGCATAAACAGGGTGCCTGGTTTTCAAAAAAAAATCACAAAAACTGTTAATATTAATTTTAATTACATAATAATTTTGTGCTGGCAGTGTTAACTGTTTTCTTTTCATTTTATATCTTTTGTGACTCGAATCATCATGGAATTTAAGGTGTATTGGCTTTTTGAGGTATTTTCAGTTGTCCTTCTTCGGCGCTTTGAGTCACAATCCGGAATGCAGTTATCGGTTAGCGAATCGCAGATTTCGACCTTAATTGTAATTTTGTTTTCTTCTACGAAACGGACATTCCAACTTATTTATTGAGAATTTAGACGAGTTAGATAAAGCATCCAACAAGTCACCCAGCTCGTGCGATTCTTTTCTTTTTTTTCTTTTTTTTTTCTTTTGCTAGCTCCCCAGTTTTACTAAAAAATTCGCTACGTGGCCTATAATTAACGGATTTTCTTGATTAGACCTTTGTTTTCAAGGTCTATCCTTCTTCTCTTATGGGTTCGAATCTCAACCTCTACCGATTTAACCCGCACCCACCGCGGACGCGAAGGTTAAATCAACCTCTAATCAAACGTAAACCAATTCGCCGACCAATTTTGGGAAAACGATTATAAGTCGCGTGGGAGTTATTTTTGTTTAAATCTGTATCAATAATGGTGATCCTAATGAAACGTACTTACTTTTGGTTTTTTTAATTTTTCTTTTAACGTAATTTTTTCGGTAGTTAATAACCAATCTTGCCTTATTGATGGTTGAAAAATGATTGGAAAATGTTCGACACCTTTTAGAAAAACAGTCATAGTGTCGCTCTGNCTGGCAGTGTTAACTGTTTTCTTTTCATTTTATATCTTTTGTGACTCGAATCATCATGGAATTTAAGGTGTATTGGCTTTTTGAGGTATTTTCAGTTGTCCTTCTTCGGCGCTTTGAGTCACAATCCGGAATGCAGTTATCGGTTAGCGAATCGCAGATTTCGACCTTAATTGTAATTTTGTTTTCTTCTACGAAACGGACAGTACGGGTTGTTTATAAGGTCTTATGATCCATAACTTGTGGTCCTAAGTTATGTTAACTCACAGGGGGAAGTGCGTGTAAATAGACACGCAACTGTTTTTTTTGTCGATTTAACCCATACCATTAATAATATGGTATGGTGGCCCCGTAGGGCAAAACGGGTATTGGTGACCCCCACAACTTTTCGAGAAAATTCGATTGACGGTGTTTTTTTTTGCGTAGATTGGAGGTTTCAAACAGCTCTCTAGGGGGCCCTGGTGGCCCAAATCAATTTCTGAATAGTCAGATCGACGTAGTTTGACGAGCTACCATTTTTTTTGAATTGTTGTGAATATTTTAAGTGCGTGTTTATTTACACGCATTTCCCCCCTACGGGTTCCCAAAAACTCCTTCCCCCTGAGAGTTAATTTATACACTTTTTTAACACACAAAAATTTAAAATCATGTGTTTTCGAAGAATTTCTAGGCGAAGTCGGATTTACTCATACGGCTTTGAGGTAGGGTGCCCACAACTTTGAGGTCCTAATAGCCATATGAATTAATAAAGTTACCGTGAACTGCTGCACCTACAGTAGTAAAACATTGAAAAAACATGATTTTATATTGGCCTTGGAAAGACCTTATACTATAAGGCTTATACAGTCCTTAATTCCATAACGACCGTTTTCGGTTCTCTAAAAAAGCGGCCGTTATGGAAGCGCCCCTTATGGAATCAAGGACTGTATACCTTGTACGGTATTGCCAATACCGTATTGGTTATGGCCCATAACTTATGGGACTTAAGATATTATGGCCTACACGTATACCGCTAAAATTACAGGGTATAAATACATACACTACAATGAAGGAAAATAGTTGAATTAGGGTCGTCTGTGAACGTAAATGATTCCAAGCCAAAACGTGCACTGCGAGATTCGCCGTTTGAGTAGACTTGAAGTGACTTGTAGACATTAACTTCAATCGAATCACCACAATAATTGTCGATAAAGGTGTAAGATATTGCATCGTTTGGGTTTTCGCTAAAATATGCAACTGTTATTCGTGGTATTACTATAGTTACTAGTATGCATGAACTTTAAGTTCATATAATATACGATACATGTATGATGTATTTTTCGCAGTAGGAATATAAGGTGTTCTATAAAGTGTATTTAACGAGTTGTATCTTTAAATTTAAGGACGATATCTTGAAATTATTACGTACATATTATGTACGTAAAGAATTCGTAGTGTTATTTTAATAGAAAATTATCCAGTTACACAGGGTGCGCCGCACGGTGTGACAAAAAAGGTTTTAGGCGTGAGCACGCTACAGACGTTGTACAGAGGCGCCGAACGCAAATTTTAAGTTAGAAAAAATTCCGGGGTTAACTTTTTCATCATTTTTTCTAACTTAAATTTTGCGCCGTTCGGCGCCTCTGTACGACGTCTGTAGCGTACTCACGGCTAAAACCTTTTTTGTCACACCGTGCGCCGTTACGTTTGACAAAAAAAAAATCGTAAAATAGTGAAACATAATGGCCCGAACGGGAAAAAGTGAAACATAAAGGCGTAGGGCTTAACATATGTATTAGGGGAAAATATTTTCTCGAAAAAGTGAAACATAAGAGCACGGGCGAGAAAAAGTGAAACATAACGGGGTGAAACATAACGGCGCACTCTGTGTATATGACAATACGACTAATTTTTGGAGGTTTTGAAGATATATTTTGCCCAAAAAGTGCTTACCTAACAGTAGCCCAGCATTTTTTGAGTACCGTAACAAAATGAGTGGGTGTAGTTGTGTCCAGTAAAACTCCGACGTGAATCATATCCGGTACCACATAAAGACGTACGCCTTCAATAGGGTGCCGTTTTTTATATTCGTGTAAAAAATTGACGTACCTGGTTAATGCTTAATCAGAATATGTTTTAAAATTATTAATCATGTCCTCAGAAAATCTATCTATTTGAAAACTAGATTATTAGGTTAAGTCCCAGGGGAAAAGTCTTTGAATGTTTAGGCCCCATAAATGAGTACTACTATTTGCGCAATAATTTTCAGCGATTTTTATCGACAATTTAACTAAATTTTGCTGTGCCAGATAGACTATTTGAAATAGTTGTAGAGCCCTTACTTCCAATACGAACGTTTTTATTCTAGAAAATTAAGGCCATGTTGGGGTTAATTGCCATAAAGTGTCCATTTTCGGACTATTCTAGAGTCATTTTTTGGGGACAAAAAACATCTATTGATGTCTGAATATGCATGACTAAATTTAGGACCAAAAGTATTTTGTCTAAAATTAGTTAGCAAAATGAGCCTAGATACAGAACTGTTATGTTTGATGTTTACAAATGGCACCTTGAATAGGAGATGTGAATGTATTATCGGTCCATAACCCCATTAATAAGTCGAAGTGTCCCTCAATTCCTTCCAGACTTACATTGATTCTTGGTAAATAAACAAGCAATGAGTTCGATAAAGACATAACATAGTCCATGTCCAAAACACACGTCCAAGTTAGGTTCTATTAATTTGAATAATTATTTGCATAATCTATGTACAGGGGAGAGTGGTTAGTAATATTATGTTACTACAGTCCTTAATTCCATAACGGCCGTGTTTGGTTTTCGAAAAAACGGCCGTTATGGGGTAAACGGCCGTTTTTTGAGGAAAAAAGCGGCCGTTATGGAATAAACGGCCGTTTTTGGAGGTAATATACACCGGGTGCGCAGTTATCGGGCGGGTTTGTATCCAGTTATCGGGCAGCCTGCGCTGTTATCGGGCAGCCTGCGCATTGCTCTTGAATATATACAGTATGTAAGACCAATAGGCTATTGGCAATAGCCATAATGGAATCCAGAATTAATGTAGTACTTGTGCTGTATCTCTCGAAAAAAACAACAAAATTTTAGTCTCGCGGTTATAGTGTAGTACTTTTTGTTCTGAGAAGTAAAAATTATATTAAAAAATAGGTATTTAAAACTGTCTATCTCATTTTATAACACTAAAAATGTATTTAAAAATAAGTTGATTCTAGATATTTGTATATTTTTTGTATTTTTATTCAAAAATATATTTTTTTTTCTCCCATTTATTTTTCAATGAGCATTTTTATATCATTTTTTATATCATTTTTTATATCATATTTTGGACATTTTAACAACTTTAATTGTTTTTATTAAAATGACCAGAGATAATTACGAATACCCAAACTGCGGAAGAGTAGCTGGTGAAAAGGTAAAATGTTTTATAGGTTTAAATTTGTTTTGTATGTTGTGGAATAGTCTCCACAAATAGACGCAAGGCCGAGCGAGACGCGTACTAGACTTTTGACATAAAATTCCAAACTCCATTATGGGCATAGGTCTTACATACTGTATATGTATAAATGACCACATTTCCCGCCCGTGCTGTTATCGGGCGGGTTTTTTTGCATATTTTTACCTTATTCCGCTCCCGCCTGAGCAGTTATCGGGCGCCCTTTTAAGGTTTTTTTGTCACGAAACCCGCCCGATAACTGCGCACCGGTGTAATATAACCGTAAAAGAAACAATCTGGATATTACCTTAAATGTTAAAGTTAATACGTTGATATGAATTTTTTTTTCTGTTTATTATGTTTGCCCCGAAACGGCCGGGATTATTTACTTACAAATTTTTGTTTTCTATTAATGATACCATTTTCCATGCCGCTTTGGCCATTTACATCGGCCTTGTAGATTAGGTCAGTTCCATTGACTTCCGGCGTAACTTGACATGCGTTCTTGTCAACTAAAATTTCGGTAACTAACTTCACATTTAACTACCGCGCAGTGTTGGGTGCGCTAGAGCATTGGCCAACTTTTCCAACACTGCTGTCAAGTACCTTATGAACAACCCTCCTTTTACTTTGTAATCATATTACAAGCTTTGCTCCCATAATGTATGTTTTATGAAGAATAAATTATGGAGTTAAGAATATATCGGTTGTCGAATCACTTATCTTAATAACTGTTTTGCTCAAAAAGTGTTAAGATAATTGGGTAGGGTGTTTGGTAAGAGTGAGAGCGGCGTTAATTTAATTAACTTAATTACCTATAAACTCGTACGAGTTTCCCGTATCGTTTGCTAGGCAATTTCCACCACCCATTTGAAGGTCGTTTATGTTGAATATTGTGTTTTGCAGCGCACACTTTGAAATTGAAATTCCTATTTTACTTCCGGTGCAAATAGTTACGGCATCATCTAAGCTTTCATTACCGTTACATTCACTCGTCGTTTGACCTTCAGAACGCGGAAAATATTCCAAGCAGGACATATCAACATTTTTGAAGCCATTCTTAGCGGTTGGATCAGCCGGGCCAATGGATGGACACTCACTGGAAACGTCAGTTGGGGTCATCTTACCGTAAAAACGAACGACTAAATGTGTTTGAAATTCAGACTGAATAATACACTGTGTAAGGTCAAGTAAACATAAATGCAGAGGGTGATTATAAGGTCTTGCATTTGGTGAAATCAAAGCTTTTGTAATGTTTTTTTCCAGATATTTTTATGATCAAGTCACGGTTTTTCTTGTTTTTGTTTTCAAGAAATCCAAAAAAAGTTCGATTTTTTTTTCTTCAGTTGGTTACAACGCATTTTAAAAATATTTTCAGGTCGACTCGTCTGGTCTTTTTCATAAGACCTTATAATTTCTATTTGGATTACAAAACATAAACAATTCGAATCCTATGATTTTTTTTCCTACAGGGTGTTCAACCCAGACTGTTACATTTTTGCTGCTTTATGTGAGCCTAAACAGCAGCAAAAATGTAACAAGGTTGGACACCCCGTATAGCATGAAAGTGCTGATAATAGTTTATAATGTCTGACATGTTGACCGCTACAACTTATAGCCTATAAGGTCGTCATAATTTTTCTGTGTTGTATTGTGCTTTAATAAGGAAAAAATGAGCTGGCTCTCACCGCCCATTTGGAAAGAAACTTAAAAACTCCGGTTTATAAATCAAAGAATTATGCCCACATTTCTAACACTTGTCTGGACTTTTTCGAATAGAACCACCAACCATATTCACATTGTTACCCTCCGAAGACTCCGCATCCTTTAAATAATACCACGATTTCCAATACTTGAGATACACAATAGATGTTGGAATGTTCCAGTTTGGATTCCTACGACTGCGTTCTCGGCAATTGTAGCCGTGTTTTTGAGTTCCTTTGAATGTTGAAGTATATTCACAAATAGCAACTAAACCAGACTGCAAATTAGTCCTTTTTGTCTATTTTCCTTGAAAAAGTAGAGATTTAATACAAATTCTCACCGATTGTGTTCTCTCACAATGTACGAAAAAGTTTTGTATGAAAAAAATGCTTTTGAACTCGTTTTTGATTCATGAGCCTACAGACTATATACACCAGGTGCGTCGTTATATTTCAAAACCAAATCAAAAAAAAGTGTAACATAACGGCGCAGTGCGTAGGCGATTTCGCTGGAAAACACCAAAAAATAAAAATTTGTTTCATAACGGGAAAAACGGGGAAAATTTTGCGTAATACGTGTTTTTTTTGTACAAATTGTAACATAACGGGACGAACGGCGAAAATATTGCGCAATACGTGTGAAATACGCGTTTTTTTGTACAAATTGTAACATAACGGAAAATTGTAACATAACGGCGTAGTGCATAGGCAAAAATGCCAGAAATTGTTTTGCTAAAAAATGGTAACATAACGGGACGAACGGGAAAATTTGTAACATAACGGGGTAAAACATAACGGCGCACCTGGTGTATAAATTTTGTAAATAACGCTATGGACCCGTCCTTAAATTACGATATCACTACAAGCTGTTAGCAATATGTTTTTTTATAATTTTGCATACTGAGCTTTGTTCTTCCTGGTCGCTTCTATCGTTTTACAGCACAATTCCGATGATATTCCAAGACTATATCTTCCAGTAAAAGCTATATAAAATGAAGTAACTACATAAAAATTAAAACCCATCTCAGCGTTTTATGTGAGAAATCGAAATTTCAAATCAAACTTTATAGCTTCACTCAGCCAAGCATAACAAATTTAAGATGAATGCAAATTAGTGAATAACATGCAACCTAAATGAACCATTACCATCTGACAAGATTTTCAAAACCGACAAAAAATGATTTAGACTTAATAAACGCATGTCCCTACTATAATGAAAACATAATATTTTAGGAATGTTAACATTATCACCGCAATTTTTGAGATTGATAATTTTAAGTCTCTTTTTAAGGTTTGGTTAACACCCCTGCGCAGTTACTGGGCCATATTCGCCGTACAAAAACTGACCCGATAAGTGCGCAGTGCTTGTCAGAGAAAACAATTCAACATATACAATGTAATATTATTATATTTGTTGAATATTATTATAATAGTATCACACGATCATCAAAATTCCAATATTTAACTACGTATAACAAAGAAAGTGACGGAAATTATTGAACACAAAATAATGAAAGAGATTTTTTATGAATTTGGTTGTATTCTGGAAATTTCTAATTTGAGTTCAAGTCGAAATTACTTTTTTTAATGATTTTAAGAGGAATTTGTTATTTCCTTATTGGAATCAAGGTGGTTAACTATCTATGAGCCGTGTGGTTTTAATGCCTATTTTGTATAGGCATCGTACGTACTTCAATTAAAAATAAATTATAACAGCCTTTACTTCCATTATGGGCGTTTTAAGTTCTCGAAAAAAGCGGCCGTAATGGCTTTAGCGCCCCTCATAGGTTTGGGACTGTATAAAATCTGGCAGAAAAACTGTGACTGGATAGAGAAATTGTGAAAAAACCTATGACCAAGAAAACACATTGTTGTTAAAAAAAGTCATTAGTCTCAATAAAGACGTTTTTAATTCTCTAAAATAGCGTTCATTGTGTGCATTCCTATTAGGAACATTTAATAAACTGCTATTTTCGGATGTTTTATAGACATTTTTTTTTTTCAAAAAGTTTCCCCTATAAGTCTATACGTTTGAGGGACGTTTAATGTTAATCACAATAAAGGCGGACGCAAATACAAGTTTAAAGTTAGCAAAACAAGAATGTGTTGAGTTCTACACTGAAAGAGGCGAAATAGCTGATGGAACAAGCACCACCTTACTTGGAGAAGGGGGACAATCAAAAGTAGGGCTTTGATAAACGATCGATTTTGAGTCATTTCATAAAAGGTAAAAAAAAATTAAGGAACTCTTAGGACTTGAAATGTTTAGCCGTAAAAAAACAAATTAATGTAAAGCCCTGAGTAAAGTATATAAATGTTCGACACAAACAGTTGGCTCAACCCTGCCGGAAGTGGTTATAAAAATGTACAGAAGACCCCATGAAGTAAGATCTAAATCCTCCTGTAATGTAAATTTTAGCATAAAAATGAATTTTAGTTCAATATGACTGAACGGGCAATTATTGATACAAATCTGGGCGATCTTGGAATTGGATCTCAAGTTTATAAATTCTTCTATAATCCGGACACGGTTTCTGATCCGGATTCGAAGGACCCAGCCGGTAAAATTGAGGAACTTTTAAAAGTGAGTTTGTGGACAATTTGAAACTTAGTACACCACTTCTGCAATTGCATGCAATTATCTTACAGAAACTTGGTGCCAGGTTTGTTCTATGGTTGCGGTAAAATGGAATTTTGAACATATTTTTGATGAAATGTTACTCCTTTAACTCTTGGGGGTCAGTGTGTGACGATTGTCACACAACGGCGTATTTGCCCTCATATTTCATCAAAACGGCCGCAAAAAAATCGCTGATAAACTGGTAAAACCCAATTTTTTCTGAAAATCTCTATTTTTTTTCAAAAATCCTCCTGTGATGGCTTTGGATATATTTGAAGATTTTTTTTGTATCGGTCTGGATGAATTCGTCATGCTGGAGTACTCCGTAAAATAATTTTTGCGAAGAATTTTATCCTTAAAAAGGGTTATTAGAGGCTTGTGTGATGATCATCACACAGTTTCCCTTACGTATTATACGAACACCTGTGACTCACCGTAGTTGAAAAAGGCATTAAATCTTGATTAGGGAAAGGACATTGACGTTAATGAAATATACTTGTTGGAAAAACCGGAAGTTTACAAGGCAATTGCCACAAAATTTGCACAGCTCCATTCCGTTACTCCCTCGCAAATGCCGGTTGATGTCAAGTTTGATCATGAAATCTGGCCATGGAATACGCAATTAATTACGGAGCATTTGAATCAATGGTGGTTTCAATCTAGCGGTGCACATAAAGCAGTCTGGAAAAAACTTGGAATGAACACTTCTCTAGATATTGAATTTGAGTTTGCTCACCAAAAAGTCAAAGAATCGACGACGCCAACTACATTCTGGTTCGTACTTTATTATTTTTAATACACCGACATACTATACTAGTTTTATAATGTTAAATGAGCTTGATACAGATAGAGAAGATAATCACACGCGTCTCGTTTTAAATAAATTTGTATTCCTGCAAAATCAACTTCTCAAAAAGCGAGAAGTGTGTTTTTATACCTCTATCTGTATTCACAGGCTGCGAATTCTATCACAAATCAATCATATGATATGATAGTTAGGGTCATATCTCAATTCGCGTCGATTTAGCGTATATACGAACTATTAGTTGCTTAAAGCAATTGTATGTTATAATCGTATTTTTAAATGGTGCATATTCGCGTTCTTTGACTTGTTCTCTTGAACTTTTGACAAAGACATGAACCCACGATATGATTCACGCTGATTTCAAACTACTGCTGTTTTTGACCAGCGTCGTTGACGCGAATTCAAGTAGCGTTCCCGTTATTTCGGCTTCTACTACAAAATAATTTATACAGGGGGAGGGCGTGATAAGGGACGCTTTTTGACATTCGCAAACCGTCCCTTATCAAGCCCTCCACCTGTATGAGTTTTTTCAGGAATTTTGGATGTCGCTCATAGTAGTTAGGAACATAATTTTCATTAGGGATCTTAAATTTATGTATTTTATCAAATCTTTAACCCTCAGCCACAATGACCCGCACCAAGGAAACTTGCTAATGGAACGAGACGATTCGAATAATGTTCTTCCCGAAACTTTTCTCTTGATTGATTTCGACAATGCCGCTTGGGGTTATCGAGCTTGGGATATTGATTATTATTTCTCCAAGTGGTCAAAATGGCCCAATCAAACAGTAATGGAAGACTTTGGCCAAACCTACGTTGACGAGTTTAACAAACACGGGGCTGACTTAACTGTTGAGCAATTGATAACTGAATTACGACATCATCAGTGTCGGGTTTACATATATGTATAAATGACATAATTTTACTATGTACTAGTATGATAAATAACCGACATGGAGTCGCAAAATACGGACCTGTTCAGTAAGGGTCACTTTCACAAGATAGGGACGCAGGGGCCAAATAAGGTTCGCTAATTCTATAATTTCAACCCTAGCACGTTTTTAGGTCGTTCTTTATCCGCTTTAAACTTATCAAATAAACTATTCCGTAAATTTTTTTTTAACTTAAATTCTTTTTTTGCTCACACGAAAGTTCATGTGCATATCTTGGGAGCTCTTTCTCAGATTTTTGATAGAAAACAAATTTGATGGTCATGGGCCATGACTCATGGCTTATTTTTTTCTCTTAGAATTGCAACAAAAGTAATACTCAGCGTTTTACATGGATCTCCGCCATCTTTTCTCTCGTATTTTCTAGATGGCGATCTTTGAGTTTTACCGTGTGGACTAGGCTGTCCCAACCTGCAAAAAAAAAAAAATAATAAAAAAAATTGAATTTTTGGTGAAACGAACATAGAAAAGTGTGATTTTCGTGTATTAGCAGTGAGATATTGCTTTTTTGACATCTCATACTGAAGGACAAAGAGTCAGGGATCTTTTGGGCCACAAATTGGAAGTGTCCAAGTGTCAAAAATCGATTTTTATCGAAAAAAATCACAAAATTGT
>SCLG01000001.1:948685-978918 GCA_004367875.1 Oikopleura albicans
AGTTATAATCGAATATGATTATTAGTCATCGTGATGCTGATAGTTTTGGTAAATGTTATATTGTTTTATTCGTAGTATCGTAGTGACTTTCAAACGCGAATAAAATAAATAATGTTACCACTTTTTGGTAACGTTGCTTGACAGCGCGTCTGAGGCCTATGTGGCCTATCATTGGTCATTTTTATTGCTCAATGAAGCCCAAAGAATGAAATGCTCTGAATTCTAAAGTTCAAAGAAGGAAATAACTCAAAAAGGACCAATGGTAGGCCACATAGGCCTCAGACGCGCTGTCAAGCAACGTTACCAAAAAGTGGTAACAATATTTATTTTTTTCGCGTTTGAAAATCACTGTGATATCTAAAACTTCACTTAAATTAATTAAACTTAAAACAATGTTTTGTCGCAGCTATCAAATTATTTCGCATTTGTTTCAAATCTAATGTTTCGGATTCGGGGGAAATGTATATTCGCCAAAAATCGCACGGATTAATGTCCGACATTTTGAAACACTTTTGTCAAATCTACGGAATCAATAGAGCATTAAGAGAACGACTTTAATCTTCTGCTTCGCACGAAATGTAAAATTGATACGTGTATATTTGATTTATGTACAGAACTTCGCATTATAGCAATACAAACGATTATTAACTACACTTTTGTCGGTTAATTTGGCCTCACTCGATGTGCATATCTCTCTCGGTGTGCACGTTTTTCGAAAATCGAAAATGCGCATCGAGAGAACCCTGATTGTTTCTTCTGAATCTATTATGATTTTTCACGAATGTACTACATTGTTACTTTAGTCGCTTTGTAGCAATATCAACGCGGTGTCCCAATCGATGAGCAAGATATTATACACCAGTGGCGCCATTATGTTTCACCCCGTTATGTTACAATTTTCCCTTATGTTACACTTTTTTTGATTTGGTTGTGTAACATAACGACGCACCTGGTGTATACTTATAGTATATTTATAGGCATCTATATATTTTAGTGGATTGGGACACCACGTGGATTTAGAAAGATTAAAGTAACATATAAGTACATTAAAATAACATCAGAGATGTTTTTACCACGCGTAAATTTCAATATAAAATATACAATCGATTTAGAGGGACTGAAATAGTAAACTGACGACATTTGCCCTATTCGTTTAAACGATTAAATAAATCTCATTAAAGCCCTAAGAACGTGTTAGCATTATAGCAAGTTTCAGGTTTCTTTAACTTTATAGTGTTAGAATGGTCATTCTATGCGGCAAAATGGTCAGCTCAATATGGATATATTTTCTGTCAGTTTTTCTGTCAAATGAAATAAATAGGTCATACGGTATAACACTAAGCTATAGAACACGAATATTTGCATATTAAATATCTGAAAATATAAAATGGTATTATGTTTAAGGAGGTGAGTGACCCTCTGTGTACAAATATGTCATGTCAAAAAAAGTGCTTTTTGCGTCATTTTTTGCATATTAGTGAGACAATCACTTTGTATAACCAAATGCAGTATATTTAGCTTTTTTAGAAAACAAACCTAGAGTAAAAAAATTATACCTGGTATGAAACACACCAAAATTACCCAAAAAAGGTCGATGCGAGAACGTAACAAAATCGCGACAACGTAACAGTTTTTGGCACGGTTAGGTGAGCCAACTTTGGTGAGATAACTGGTCAGGGCGTTTGGTAAAATAATTGATAACCTGTTTACATTTCGGATCAAAAAGTCGTTAGAATGATAGAATTTCTTAAAAAAACACGATTGTAACTTTTAAATTTGTAGCAGCGCCAAAGTGCAAGTCACCGCCTATTGAGCTGGCAAATGGTAAAATAAGATGTCAAAGGGGGCACGGTATGAGCTCAAAATGTCGTTTTATCTGCGATGAGGGATTCACGCTGATTGGTGGAGAATGGAAAAACAAATGTGTATGCTCTAACCCCTGGACATGCGATTGGGAATACAATCCCCTTCATTATCTCTGTATTTAACACCCGTGGTCAAGTTTTGAAATCACATTTTAGGGTTCCGACAGTGCCATATAATTACGGCCTCAAACTCACGATATCAACCAAATGAAATAAACGAATAAAATAAAGTTATAACGGTTTTGTATGCTACTGTCGCGACAGCACGGCCTTTTCTCACAACTAACCGAGAAAAATTCCGGATATCTGGTCAGATTTTCCACTCTATGACCGGTCAAAATATCAACTACACAAATATAACATTTCATCATTTTATCTGTAGATACAGTTTTGAAAAAAACAGGGTACGTGTTTCAACAGTCCTTACAAATGTCCGAAAAAGTAGTCGATGAAGCTAAAATTGCTTAATTTGGAGCAATTTGGCTCAGAAAAAAAATAAAAACGATTACAGTCCTCACTCTCATAACTGCCATTTTCAGTTCTCGATAAAAATGGCCTTTATGAGATAACGAGCCGTTACGGAATTAGCGCCCCTCATGATACGCTTTGAAAAGCAGTCGTTATGGGATAGTCACGTTTTTTAACGAAAAAGATCTTTATGTAATAATCGGCCGTTATGGGAGTAAGGGTGGTACCAGTAAAAACGTTACGCCAACGCGTTTGACCGTCGAATATAATGATTCTGGGAAAATCAGGCGCAAATTCTCGTTGGCGTTTCCAACCTAATTGTCTGCCTAATACCAAACGAAGAAATTGTTATTTGTTTTTCCCGTTGTTATGGTAACGGCCAATCAAAATTGGCAACGCGAGACAATTAAGGTGTTACACGGACAACTTAAAGACCATATTCAGTTTGAACTTTTTACAAATTCAAACCGATATTGTGAAAATTTTGATACTCTCGACAAGTGTTACTATAGATGATAACCAATTGTATTTCTCATTGGTATCATAATACGCCATGTTAAATTTAAAAACAAAAGAGTTTTTTTTATTAAATGTTTTGGCAAGAATTTGACACTAGCTCATCAGTTGAATTTAGAACTCGTATCGCAAATTATGTGGAGTGTGTGTTTACTATCGACATAGTGTTGTAAAATCGTTGGATAATTATTGTATGCATAAGGGCTTAGAGGGGCTTAAAGCGTGCTTATGTCTCAACTCAATTCCGTTTTACTACCCAAATCAACAAACGGCGTAATACCTAATTATTAACCGTGCAATAACACGATTCTTTTCCACATAACGATTTTAGGGGGGTCGGGGTGGGTGAGGGGTGGTAAATTGATGACGGTTTTTAGAAAGCAAAAAAAGTTGCTGTTTAAACTGATCCCCGGTTAAAACCGCCTTCGAAGCTTTGCTGCTGCGTGTTTTTTTCGGTACTTTTTTTCGTCTGGCATTCGGCACTGTTATTAACTTTTATTAGATCCACGTATTTTTTATTGATCCAAAATTTCCTTACTACAGCTATTGATAAACTACTAATAACCTATTGATAACCTATTGATAACCTATTGATAACCTATTTATAACCTATTGATAACCTATTGATAACCTATTGATAACCTATTGATAGCCTATTGATAACCTATTAATAACCTATTGATAACCTATTGATAACCTATTGATAACCTATTGATAACCTATTGATAACCTATTGATAACCTATTGATACCCGTAATACCTAATTGTTAACCGTGCAACAAAACCATTCTTTTCCACATAACGATTTTAGTGGGTCGAGGTGGTTGGGTGGTAAATTGATGACGGTTTTTAGAAAGCAAAAAAAGTTGCTGTTTAAACTGATCCCCGGTTAAAACCACCCTCGAAGCTTTGCTGCTGCGTTTTTTTTGCGAATTTCACTATATCGGCCGATTTATTTAGATTCTGACTGGCACTTAAAGAGCTCATCTCCTATCAAATTTTTTCTTTGCAGTATAATTTACACAGCGCCATCGCTTGCAAGTTTTTTGGGGGGAGCGCACTGACGCGACACACAGCAAAAAGGGACCAGTCATAAATTGCGCGTACCGGACACAATTGCCCTTTTTACGTCAACGAGAAGTTGCCACGCTCAGAGAAGTTGACACATACCATCGACCCAGCAGAGACTTGACAGGAACTGACCACCCGACTGGATGAGGCTATTTTTGATACAGTTTTTGGCTACGGCAACAGTTGCAAGCCATCTTAGCCGGATTAATCCACGCGCCGGGTAACCTTAACAAAAAAAAATCTGCATTTTTCTCATTGATTAATTTTTGGAGAACGTACCAGAAAAAAAATCAAATTAAAGGGTCCTAAAATACAAGTCATACTCTTATGTAATAGTGACACGATTAGAGAGCAGCCACGAACAAACGCGAAAAATGTTAAAAATGTTAAAATATACCATCATTTATTTATACAGACATTATAATTGTAGTACAGTCCTTACTCTTTTTGGGACGTTTTTGGTTCTCTGAAATAGCGTCCTAAAAAGCAGCATCGTCACAAAAATGATCATTTTTCTATTAGAATGGCCCTATTTTGGCCGAAAAGGCGTCCCAAAAAGGAGCAATCGTACCAAAAAAAAAAAAATCGGGACTGTATTCCGTGAAAAGGATGTGAAACTTTTCGACCTATGTGAGTTTTTTGTATGTGAAGTGCGGTGTGGAAATTTGCACAATATGAAATGACCTAAATCTCAATTGACTGAATCTAGAATTAACAGAAGAGAAATGACCAAAGTATGAATTGGCCACAAATTCGTTCAAAAGACCGATCCAGGGCTCGGCAACAGCCAGCTGGCCTTCCCAGTTCAAGTTTATTTTTGTTCACATTTATTTTTGACTTGAACAGCACAGCCAAGCGCAGTCCATTTTCCTGTTTGAGCTGGCGAGCACAGCGCAGCGCAGTCCATTTTCCTGTTTGAGCTGGCGAGCACAGCGCAGCGCAGTTCATTTTTATGCTTGAGCTTGAGAGGACAGCCGAGCGCAGCTCGATTTTTTTTTCAAGCCCGAGAGCACAGTCGAGCGCAGCTCGATTTTTTTTTAGAGCCCGAAAGGAAAGCCCAGCACAGCTCATTTTTTTCTGACTTATGCCGACCCCTGGACCGATCTTTAAATCAATTAACCTCGATCAATTAAGAATGCGATGATGTATCTTAACCCGTCCTCGTAAAGCACCCGGACCCCGTACATTTATTTTCAGATAAATTTAAACTTCAGACACTTTTTCGATATTATACTTCAAATTATAGTCCAAAATTATAGTCTAAATTATACCCCTGGTTTCACATGAATATCCGCTGAAAAAAGCATGTTTTTTCAGCGGATAATCATGTGAAACGACGGGTAGTCTAAATTATAGTCCAAATGGAACCCTACAGATCATATGCCACTTGGGACCCTTTGGAGTCAATGTAAACTGTACTTTTCAAAATAAACCTCGTCTGGCATTCGGCACTGTTACTAACTTTTATTAGATCCACGTTTTTTTTATCCAAAATTTCGTTACCAAAGCTATTGATAACCTACTAATAATCTATTGATAACCTATTGATAACCTATTGATAACCTATTGATAACCTATTGATAACCTATTGATAACTTATTGATAATCTATTGATAAAAAAAATAAAACTTTTTCTTGTCTTTTCCCTACTGTAACATGAACACTATCAGATTATTTTAGCGAGAGCGGGATTTACTGCTGGAGTTGCAATTCACAATCAGAAGAAGACTGTAAAAATCGCGGAAAAAGCGTAAAATGCAACCAAGATCAAATATGCGCAGTTGAAGTCAGAAAACGTGGCATTCTTAAGGGTAAGTTAAACACTGAATCCAACTACGCAATCGCATAACCAGGCGCGCCGGTATTTACCAAAACCAAATTGAGAAAAAATAGAGAAAGATAATGAAAAATTGTATTTTGGAAAAACAAAATGTCGCAAAAAAATTGTCGCAGAAAATTGTCGCAAAAAAAATGAAAGATAATGGGACGAACCGGGAAAACGGTAATGCTGGCCAGATAACGGCGCAAGTGGCGTAATAAGGGTTCTATTTTTATCCCTGTTGGACCATCACACTTTTTAGCTGTTGTTTATGTTATAAAACTTGTTCAGAATATAAAACTCACTTTGACGATATTAAATTAAAATTTTATTCGTCATTATTTAATGCTTAACTTTATTATAACCTTCAACAACCCTCAAATCTTAAATGCCCGAATTCGCCAAATAAGGGTCAGTTTTTCAAAACACAAACATGGTTCATTAACTACTAACAGCTTTTTTCTCTCGCAATTGTATTTAAACTAACATTTTTGTACCGCATGTAGTTGGATTAGTTCTTGGATGCAAACAAAAACAAGCATGTCAGACAAACCGAGAAATGAATTTTCATGGACCTTTCCCGCAACAGTACCAGGAACGATTTTTATAAGTTATTTCCTTATACTTATATTATACTTCGGGAGCGTGGGTTCGAATCCCACTTCAGTCACCATTCTTTGATTGAATTGCCCTGCATAAGTAAAGACGACGATATAAGGTATAACGATGGTAAGGTCAGTCCAAGCTGAAAACGAACGGCTTTAACAAATACGAGAGACTATTTTAGCTTGAAAGGGTTTTATAATATGATGAAAACAAAAAAAAAATCGTAAAAAAGTGTAAATTGAACTCGAAAACGGGAACGGAATCAGTGTGTCGTCAATGTTGTTATCAGGCCAATTGTTTCGCCCATAACGGGTTATCTGCACGAGGTAATGTGATCGAATGGGATGACTTTAATGATCAAATGTGGGCAGCCGATTTCACAATGCAGATGAATGCATTCCTCACGCCACCAAAAAATGACGATGCAAGCAATGACGGTTAAAAAATCTGTTAAAAATACCCCCCATAGGGAAGAATACGACCAATGGTATTTGTAGCTTCCCTATCTATGTAAAAAAAATACTCAAAAAGAAAGTTAAATGTTTTTACAACTGTACACGTATATTTGTCGCTGTTTTTGTTTAAATTTGAATAAATGAACTTGTAAAATGTAACTCGTTAACTCACGACGGCCTTTAATTGTATCATCTTTAATTTTAACTTACGCAAAATTTTCCAAAAAAAAACTGAAAACAAATAAAAAAGTTTTCCGAAAAAGTTTCAAAAAAGCGAACGCACTTTTAGGTCCAGCTTAATCCACTGAAAACGAATCGGGTAAGAAAAAATTGTATGTACGAATTTTTGGTTAAGCTCATATGAAAAGCGATATTTAATCAATTCATAATGAATCAATTCATAATTGAATTTTGATTAATTTAATCAAAATTGATTATTTTTGGGAAATTAATGGAAATTAAACACAATGCAATCAGATGTTTATCATCGGCAAAAATCGTAAAAAAATGGACCCGAATTGGACCCTACAGGACTAGCCTAGTCCGACTAGGGTAAAAAAGCATCGAGGGTTTTCGGAGAAAGGCCACTAGAGGCCCCTCATGAGGGGCCAGGGTTGCAAAAATTGACAACCGACAATTGTCCATAAAGGACAAAAGACCAAAAAAAATTTTGAAACCCTGGCCCCTCCTTAGGGACCTCCAGTGGTCTTTCTCCGAAAACCCGCGATGCCGTACAAAAATAGAGTGGACTCAAATCACATGGATCAAAAAGTGCCGACCTCTGTCATCGCCTTTTTGATACCTAAAAAATAAGAAAAATATGATTTACTAAATAAAATCTCTACTAGTCCCGGTTACCACAAATAATTAATGAAACTTTATATTCCGATAAGTCACTTCACCCATTTGGCAATTTTTTTGTTTGAACAATATAATTTTTGATAATATATTCTTATCTTCAATTTTTTTAAGCTTATTGAATACTACAGCCTGCAGATAATATCAAATACATGTAATAGAAATTTTGCTAAAAAATTTTCCATAATTTATAAGATCTTGACAAAAACAAACAAAATAGTATAAAATCATTTAAATCAATCTTTTTGAATTTTACTTTCGATTGTTCGAAAACAAACAGGATGTCCCAAATTCACGGTCGCACTGAAGGTCAAGGTCTATGGGTCATAAATGATGGGAATAGGTTTCAGGGCACTCCAAAATTGACAAGAAGTCCTTATGGGGGTAATATCTGTATTTATTATCTAACTCAAAGGATGTTCGCACTTTTTGTTAAAAAGTGATGGTATAATTATAAGTTTGATTTTTTGATTTCAAAACGGATTTTTTTCGTTTTTTGCTAATAGTAAAACATTAAAACTGCTATTGTTTTCATTTTTTAACGTTACGCGATTTTCCCATCTAACCACATTTTTGAAACCTACGGTACCTAAAAAAACGAAATAAAAAAAGGATGCCAATTTTGCGTATCACAGTTTTGTGCTCTAGGAATATAAACATAGTAATAATAAAATTTAAAATGATATAAAATTTTAAAAAAATTTTCTATTTTTGCAAAATATATGTGACAAAGAATTTTCATAAAATGAGGGCCGTTAAGAACCCGAAGACCGCTTTCGCTCGGTAAATTATATATCGTATAAACCAGCGAACAAAATACTGTAGTTTGAGAGTTAAAGGTTTTTTTCTAGCAGAAGCTGTAATTTTTAAAAATGCTTTACACTTCTTTTTAAAATGGAGCTTAAAAGAGGGAGATTAGGGTATCGTGTCTGAATGCATTTAGACATAACTAGTTCGGATTTTGAAGATTATAGTCACATATAAAGAGATTGCGGATTAGGATTAGACTTTACAAGATTACAAGTAGGGGTCGCTTCAAAACCTTTCATATATACTGCACATTTGCATATTGTCACTGGAACGTGACGAAAACGCATAAACTATAGGCCCTCAGATTAATATGATACGATATGTCACATATCATATGTGTCTGACAAAAAATATATGATATTTGGGGAGCGCTTCGGTTGGTACCCGCCATCTTGTGGTACTAAAGCTTCTTTTGGTAACAGAGGTTCTTTTGGTAGCAATGTTTCTTTTGGTACGAAAGTTTCTTCTGGTACAGTCCTATCGCCTTTTCTTTACAGCCTTTTTCTTGACAAAAACCCCGTTTCTTGACAGATTTTAGGCCCTATGACTCATATGGTGTCCTATGACATATCTTGACATATCTTGACAATTTTCTTTAAATTCATATATATGTAATTTCATATATATGTAATTTGTTGAAATTTTATTACCATGTTTTTACAAAACAATATTTTACTAGTTTTATATTTAACTGTTTCATATTTTAATGCATTTAAACACGTTTTTTCGACAAAAATCTTCTTCAAAACTGTACTTTCACGGTTCACATATGTGGTCGAACAGTCGGTTTCCCAAATCTTGACATATGTCCTTTTTCTTGACAAATTTCCCTTTTCTTGACAGATTTTAGGTCCTATGAGTCATGTGAAAGTGTCAAGAAAAAGGCGATAGGACTGTATTTAGCCAGTACCAAAAGAAGCATTGGTACCAAAAGAAGCATTGGTACCAAAAGAAGCTTTACTACCAAAAATCGCACGTACCAAATGAAGCACTCCCTGCTAACTGCAAATAATCCGTAAGCTCGGTATCCCTAAACTGCGCACCCTATGTTTTTAAAAACGTCACCTCTGCCGGTTGGGTACCTCAGAAAATGAAATATCATGCCGCAAAGGGTTATTTTGCACACTTTTTGTTTATTTTTATTTATATACATGTAAAATGTTTGTATGTACAAAATCTTAAATAAGACAGCAACTACTCAAGTGTGGTCGTAGTAATGTACGTGATAACGGAGGCAAAAATAGAGTATTCTAGAATATTCTAGAATGCATCACATCATGGCAGATTCGGGCTAGGAGCAGCAAGATTTGCATCCGAGCAAAACAGTCGTGACATTTGATTGGTCCAATAGAAAGAGACGGTATGAAGCTGGCGGAACTTTTCGGGCGGAACTTTCCTCATCATATTTACGCCTACGCCCTGCGCAGTTTTCTTGCTATTTCTACAAAATATTCTCGCAAGATAACTGCGCAAGTGGTGTAATTTTTCTGTCTTTCTCTATCGTTACTCCACCGATCAAGTCCACATAAAAGCAAATTTGAATAATTAAGTCATTCAAGGCCAAAGAAGTAAATAATTATTCGTTGGTTCTGTTTTGTGGGAAAGAAGATGGTGTGTAATTACACAAGTATGTAATTACATGTATGTAGTTAACTTCAATTGTCTTCGTTTGTGCAAATGGAGCAGCGCCACGGCCGACATGTCACATAAATAAATGCTTATTAATGAAATTTTGATTAAAATTCGGAAATAAGCTTCTAGATATCGTGATAAAACATCAAAAATAAGTCTTTCTAGTGCGTGGTATACATGGGATAAGGTAAAAAACTGAAAATAATTTTCGTTGGCGGACCCTAGATGTTTCGGCATTTGTGATTGGTTTGTCTCCATGTAGGTTGACAACAAGCACAAACAAATACTCGGGTCTCCGACCAAAGACGGCGATTAACTATTAATCGTTTTCAAGTTAATCCGGGTACAAATGTACCAATTTTGGAAAATTAATTTTACAAATATTTTTTTTATAAAAAATATTTCTTTGAAAACCCAATTTTTATCAATTATTTCTCAGCCGTAGAGGCGAGAACAGAGCGTGCAAATGATTTTTTGAAAAATAACAGATTTGATTTTGATTAGAAAAACTTACTTCATGAAATTTAGCCCCCAAAAATAATTTACAAAAGTAATTATACGGAAAGAAAGCTTTGCCGGAAATACCTAACAAGCTATATTAGCCTAAATTAGGCATATGGATGAAAAACGTCACCTGTGCATATGCGGCACATGCTTCCCCTGTGAAGTTTATTCATTTATTTTTATGATAAATGAAGTGATACGATATAGCCTATATCATATACAGGTGCCTTGAAAGCCTTGAAAGCAAAGTCAACGAAGGCGTATCCCACTACGGTTACGTTAGCGAGTCAGAGTTAAGTTGTCTTATTGCCCGTTTAATATTCGAGTGACAACAAAAAAAATGTTGAAAGTGTTGCGTTAAGAGTTTGAGAACAATTGATCTAAAAAACCGGAACAATTCAAAATTACACGGGCTGTCGTTTTTGCAGCGTTCAAAACGGATAGAATAGTTTCCTGTTGAGTCATGTTTTTAAACGTTTAAACGCAGACTTTAAACTGATTACTGATAATTCAATAGGGAGTCTAATAAATAATTTTACATCAAAGGCATCGTATCCGTATTTCCGATTAACAGATTTTGCGATTAAGCTTCATTCATGGACAACCGATCCCGTTATCGCACTGTATGGTTTATAACTGTATGGTTTATAGGATTCACATATCATATACCGGCTGGTGCACTGATCTTTTATGTGATTTTGTTCGAACTTATTAATGCGCTTTTTACAGCGTTTTTATACAATTCTTTTATACACAAAGCTTCGATATATAACCCTCGAATCTTAGTGTAATATTTATTTCTTAGATTCAGTTTACAAATAAAACATCAACAACAAATCCAACTTCTGACACCAAAAGTGTTTGGGTCCTTCAGAGACTTGACTATAGATATCAATCTATAGTCAAGTCTTTGAAGGACCCAGACACTTTTGGTGTCAGAAGTTGGATTTAAACCCACCCCTTAAAATGAAATTCGGGCGACCCGATGTGCTCGAAAAAAAATTTTTTTATCTGAATATATCACGCACTCCTACAATTATATGATACCCATCGTGATAAGTTTTAAAATATAATGCTGATAAAGATGAACGACCAGTGTGTCAGGGCCAGGCAATGGCAACTATATTCGAGTTGATTTCGCCAAGTCGTTCGACACCTTCACATATTTGTGTGGCCGATTGCGATTCGTCCCACTGGCTAATATCGCATAGCTCTCGAATAAGTGGCAACTTGCCCGGATCATTACCTCCATCAATCATAAGCGTGTACTTGCCACGACCAGCCGCGTTACGGTCCAGCTGTCGGTTCGAAAACACTGCCGACGGTTTGTACCTTTAAAAATTGTTTACCAACAAGACACTACAGGAGTCATCAAATTTAATTCGCGTTTTGAGAAAACGACCCTAATTCGTAAACCGCATCCTTATTAGGCGAATCTTTTTTTTTAATCGAATAAGGAAAAACACTAGACGAAAAACCTTAGTTCGTTGTCTGTTTTTATTTCTTTCGCTAATAGCCCAAAATGTATAAGATTTATCCCCAATCCGTTTTTTTCTAATTAAATGAAACATGTACACCTAGGGCCGCTAGGCTAGGGTGTACCGGGAAATGGGTCCGAACGAAAGAAAACATATGAGAGTTTTATAATTCAGGGTCCGGATAATTCGGACATTGAGATTTATTACAATTATCTAAAAAATATTCCTCAAAAATTTGGCTTTGTAGACCTATTAGAATAATTAGACAAAGGGTCTGACCCTTTAGTTTCAAACTGCGGTGCCATACTGTATTTCACATATGGCACGGTTGAAGCGCAACATGAGAATAAAAAATCGAAACCGCATGTGCTAATTACCTGGCTCGAAGCATTCTACCCATTTGAACCATTTTGCCGTCCCTTGGTGTAAATCGCCAAATCGTATCGGTGGTGTCTCGCGGCGTTGCACCGCCAACAAACCAAATGGTGTCGCGTCCGTTTTTGTTGATCATGACGGGCGATGAGGGCTCTTTATCGACCGTCCACGGGAATACCGTCCAGCGTTTTGTTCGCGTATTGATATTAAGCGTTTCACCGGATGATGTCGTACCGGTACCGCCAAAAGTATAGAGAGTTTTTGTGGACCCAATCAGAGTATGATGGGCTCGGCCAACATTGAGCGGAACTTCCTCGTTCCATTTCATACCGTCAAAACTGAAACAACGTTTGCTACGGACTTCCTTATCGTCCTCGAACAAACCGCCACACCGCCAGATTTGACCTTGCCACGATTCACAAGCAGCTATGCAGGAGTTTTTAATTGTAAGACAAAGTATGTTGAGTAAAAGACTCAAAACATGGTTTTATTTTTTCTTTGTCCGTTTTTGACATCTACTGGCTTTATCTACCGCACCACGGAAGAGCATTTTTATGCTCTTATAAAGTCTGTATAACACTGTACCCCTTGTACTAAACCACAAAAGCATGAGAATTACAATCGTTTAACAAAGTAAAAATTCACTACACTAGTACATAGAAAACTTGTACATTATATACGCCACCTACCTGCTTAAAATAACACTTTGAGCTCAAAGTAACAATTTATGTTGCTCATTTTGGTGGTACTTTAACTCCCAGGGTCACTTCGTCCAAATTTGGACTAGACGCCCTAAATCGACCGAAATTTATAGTAAACCGAGCTTAATCGAAAATCGCTGAAACAGGGGTCTAGTTAAATTTCATGAAAAAACAAATATAAAACAAAAAACGGAAATGATTTTTTTTGAAAAAACGCCCGAATTCGAAATTTGTCGAAGGCGTTCAAAATCGGCGTTTTTCTATTTTTGCTTTAAGCAAGCTAATAGTTCATCGTGAAAACATGTAAATATGAAAAAACCCTGAGAGTTAAGCAGGGTGGTGTATAAAAAACCTTCCACCATACTAGTTTCAATTTTTTGTTTGTAAACTCCGACTTTTATTGTTTTTTCTGGAATGGGCCCCAAATCTATCCACTTTTGAGTTTCTGGGTCACTTCGATGCAAAGAGAGTTCGGCTGATCCTTTAACGGTCCCGACAACATATAAAGAATCTTTTTGTTTAAGTGTACAGTCCGTCCGTACAAATGGAGAACGCTTTGGGACACCCCGTATTCCACCATTCAGTACATTAATTTTGCCGCGGCGAATGTCAAATATATTGATATCACTTCCATGTTCAATGCTGAGAAAGTATTCTGAAAATAATAGATTAGATTAAAAAAAATCAAATTACTTCGGGAGGGAGCCCGAATAGATATATGCTAAGGGGTTATTGCGGCGCGTCGTATAACGGTACAAAACAAATAACATAATTTACATACTACATCCTGGCTTATTGGTGTTATATTGGAGTTCCTTGTGCTCTCCGAAGCAACTTTGTTCATTTTTGGGTATAGGAAAGCATGTGCCATCAGCTAGACAGTTCTGACATTGTCTCATTCGCCGCGATTCACATTTATTATCAGGCGCCGACCACCGTCCCCACAACGCCCAGCGGATGCCTAAACATTACACTTGTTTTTTTTTGTTTTTTAACCATGGCGCACCTAGAATGTCCAGACTTGAAACCTCGTACTTTCTAACATTTTTGATCGACGTTCAATAATAATTTGGCGATCGGCCTAGTTTTAGGTTGGATAATCAGATTTTCAGTTACATGTCTACAGGGTGAGGGAATAAAGATGCTAACTCGTTTTTGGTTCGGGAGTACGCTGAGCGAATATAACTCACCAAAAACCGGATTAGCATCTATATTCCCTCACTCTGTAAGAAAACCTGTTTTACCGGAATTTTTCGTTTTATCATATTGAGCAATAGAACCGGTTTTGTATTTTTCCAGGGGTATTTTTTTGATCAGTCAAAAGTGAACCAACTGTTAAATTATTGGATCCTGATAAGGACAGCCTAGACGCACCCCATGGTCGAATTGGGACAAAACTTGTCATTTTCGAATTGTTGACATTTTCTTCGAATAATTTTAAAGCCAAAACAATCAGTTTTTAGCTATCATTTTGTTCGGTAATTGAGGGTTAATTTGTATACAAAAAATTTTAAAAAAATATTAATAATAATTACTCACATTTAACGCCCTCATTACAAGGTTTAATTTCGTCACTCGCATCTGCGCCACCTTCACACATAGTGTTTGCCAGAGGGTTAAGTATTTCCTGATTTTCATTATTACAGCGTTGCAAATCCATATCCGTAATTGCACATTCGCCTTGATAATGGCATGTCCGTTTTCGGCGCACTTGGCCCCCATCACAGCTGGAGCTACATGCGCCCCACTCTTCCCACTGGGCCCATTGGGTCGGACAGACGAGATGTGGCTCAACGGTATTAATGCTCGTCCCGTTTTCTTGATATAACCACTCCCCGATTCCACATTTTACCTTCCAGACGCGCTCACGCTCCACGCCATCACTACCAACGATGCGATTCGGACATTTCAGGCGAGCTGTATTTAGACTTGTCTATTACTAGATTTGGTAAAAATTGGAAAAATTTTGATTACAGGGTGAGGTAATATAGATGCTAAGCCGTTTTTGGTGACTTATATTCGCTCAGCGTACTGGCGAACCAAAAACGGCTTAGCATCTATATTACCTCACCCCGTAATCAAAAGTTAATTTTTACGTTAGTTTTTTTTTGTAGCGAAATCCAAGCGATGTCCCAATCCACTAAAAAGATATAGATGGCTGTAAATTAGTTATTATATCTTGCTAATGGATTGCGACACCTTGTGGATTTGGCGACAAAAACACTTAAGTAGGAAAATACAGTAGGAAAAACGATTTTTTTGGCTGCGACAGTTGGAGCTACCATTCCTAGATTTTGTAGCAAATTGAATTTTGTTTTCAAGAAAAAGTCAAAAATTGGATAGAAACTTTTACTAGCTAAAATAAATCTAAAAAATGTTACGAATTTTATGAGATTTCACGTTCTCACAGATATCGGCCGTTTGCCAAAAAGTCGTCACGTTTTTGAACCCACAACTGTAATATGGACAAATTATGTCAATCTGATAAAGCATTTGTGTCTGGTTCAGAGGACGCCGTGATTTAAATTTATTTCCTTGGGTAATTGTAATTAATGTTTTCATTTTTTGTTTGTTTGTGGCCCAACCTAAAACGGCGAAACCTGAAAACGTCAAAACGCGAAAACAGCGAAAAACACAAATCTTTCATTGTCGATAAAAATAGATTTTTTTATGGAAAATGCAACATTTTTTTTTTCAAATTTTCGCCGCCTTCTTGTTTTACCATTTTCCGATTTTGACCTTCAGGTAACTCCATTTTCTGTATTCGCTGAATTCAGATTGTGCCGTCAATATTAATGGATAACTTTCGTTTGACAATCCTAGCTGTATCGCCAAACTTGATACTTGAATTAACGTCCCGGTCAAGATAGTATGGTTGGTTTTCCAATGTTGGACATTGTGGCACCGCTCGACCAATGTGGCCACAGGACGGAATACTGATACGAACCCAATTGAGACGACCGTTATCTTTTCGAAAAGAGTTCCAAAAGCCATGAAGATGACCCATCAACCGGGTTCGATTGTTCATTGATGATGTATTCATCGTCTTATATTCAAAGGCTGTTTCTAGTCCACAACTTACGATCGTTTTATTATACGAAAAAATTAACAGTCCGTTCTGGCATTACTATTCTTTCTATTTGCTAAAGTTCAGCCAAATTCGAAAAAAAAAACGAATTTTAACCGGGTTTTGTACCATTCACTTGATCAAATGTGCCTGTAACGTATTTTTGTGAAAAACTTAAGGGGGAAAATGCGGGTCTATATCGCCTTTTGGGCCCTTATTTCGCCTCTTTGGCCCTTATTTCGCCCTTTGACCCTTATTTCACCTTTTTGACCGTTATTTCGCGTCCAAAAACCCGATAACTTGAAGGCCATAACTAATGGCCCGTAAGGCACACGATAAACTAATTTCGAGCAGTTTTTACATTTTCAACCTACGTTAGAGTATAAAAAGCGGCATTCAAGTAGCCTTTTAAGTAACCGGTTTATAATTCTGAGAGGTCAAAAATGCGCGGACCCCCTTAAAAATAGATAAATAATGATAAAAGCAGTCTGAAAGAAACATCAATGAATATTCAAACGTTCTTAAAAAATATGAAATAAAACGCAATCCTGGTACCATTAACAGTTTTTCGACATTTACATTGAATCGAGCGCCATCGCCATCGTTCATCTTGTGTGGTTATATACCGGCATTTGTCTTGCGGCTTCCAGATAAATTTGTTATCGGTTGTACAGTGCTCAAATCGAAATTTGTTTTCGTTACAGTTTTGTGGCAAGACTTTACACTCAAGGTCCTCCTCCTTTGGCTTTATTTTTTGGGCACGTGGTGGTTTCGATGGGCGTATTCTTATAAGTTTGGTTGGTTTAGGTGCCCTGGTTGATTTAATTCTAATGGGTTTTGGTTTTGGGGTTCGATTTTCTTTAGAGGGCCTCATGGCATAGCCATTTAAAAACCACTTTGGAGGTTTTTTCGTTGGCTTTATTCTAATCGGGCGGGGTGTTTTTGCTGGTTTAGATAACTTGGGAGGCTTTGAAGGCTTTGATTTCCTAAAAAGGCATTTGATAAATACTAAAAAATAAACCAAACCCCCAAGTTAACTCTCAAGGGCAGCGCCGGGAAGTACCCCGTAGAGGGTCATCTGTACCGGACCGGTATATGATGCTACCGGTTCGGGTCAGCCTACCCCCTCCGAGTTAAGCAAGGGTAAAGCGACATAAAATCACCCCTAGGCATAGAGTGCACCGCAACTTTATATTGATGATAAAATTTATTTAGGAAATTAAATTTGCTTTAAAATGAGAGTTAAATGAACTGTTATTTTTAGTTTTGAAAGTTTGAAAAAAAAAGTCATTTAATCATCTAATATATTCACATAATTATTATTTCCGCGTAACACTTTAATTCGCGCTGCCAGTTTTGATTGGCCGCCTAACCATAGCAACGCGAAACAACAAATAACATTTTCTTCTTATTTTTGTTACGCGGGCAATGATAAATGTTGATAAAAAATTGACAAAGGCTGATACAAACTGATAGAATTGTATAAGTACAGTGCTCGTCACTATGTAGTAAAATTTTTATGAATTTTGACAATTTTTTTTTTCTGGTGGTTATATAACCGGAAGCCGACCGGAAGTTAGCTTACTTCCTGAAATTGCAATATAGACTAGAAATTAGCGTTTTTTTATTTAAGAACCGGACTTTGCCGGCACACTCTAGCCACTACGAGTTAAACATCTCTTATAACATACTTTGAAGGCGTTCGTTTCGTTGTTTTTTCAAGGTGGGGTGATTTTGATGGATTAATGTCCGAGTTTTGTAACCGTCTGTCCGCATCACGCCCGGATCCTTCCATCTCGAGTGCCACATTTGGGGTTAGGGTTAGAGTTTCCATCATAGCTGTCACGGTAAACATTTCGGGTTCTTCCTCATATTCTATCTCTGTCATAATCTCTAACGATGTATCTGTCTTTTTTGAGTTTTTAGTACAGTTCTGTTTTTATAAAACAACAAAAATATTGTAAGTGAAATATTCAAAAAATTATTTGAAAATATCAAAATTGTTTATTATCGTTTATATGTACCTTACGCAGGCTGTCCACGCTTAAAAACGAAAATCGTAGCCAGGACCCCAAATTTTAACAGAAGATGCAGTTTAGGCCAATCGAGAAAAAAAATAAAAATAACAATTACGAATCGTAAATTATGAACAACTTTCGTAAAAGTCAATTATCTTTTTGCTGCATCTACGTCCATAACACTTAAAAACCGATAATATAACGATTATTTTTCTCAAAACCGATAATTATCGGTCAACAATCGGTCAAATACAAAAACGAACATCATTTTCGTGTTTTCAGCTCAAAATACCCCTACGCGATGTTAAAACCGGTATTTTCATTACTAGATTGCCTATTACCGATAAATACCGGTTAAACCGGTTTGCCTAAAAATGCTTAAAAAATCGGAAAACTAAAAATATCAAAAACAAGTACTTTCAAACTCGATCCTGTCCCGAATCAAGTACCACGTCTTCAGCCCAAACACACAAAAAAGCGAATACTACCAGGAATTTGATTCTTCTCATTTCGTTTGCGTTTGTTTCTTCTTGTTAATTTTTTTTCTCTGTTTAATTCATGAATTTATCGAGAATTTTCTTCTCTTACTCTCTTTCTCTCTCCCAGGTCGCCTTCGTTGATCTCTAAAACTGATGTAAAAAAAGATAAGCAAAAAATTAAAAAAAAGTATAGAAAAAAAAATTGCTAAACGCGGAAAAATGAGGTAAAAGCCTTTTTTTGTTTATGGTGAGTGTGGGGAGTCGTCAGACTATGGCGGAGTCAATTAAGAAGCGCCAGATGGCGGTGACAGCGTGGAATAAAGCGTGGAATAAGCGTGCAATAAAGCGAAATCATTCGCTGCCCGACCACAATTCCTCCAACCGTGGTTAATGAATATAATAACAAAAGCAAAAAAAAAATAAAAAAAAGTGTGTGTTTAATGTTTGGTGTAATTGTGTCGGTGCTAGATACGTTTTAGTCTTTTTTTTTCTTTTTTTCAAATAATCAATTAGAAAGTCTGAATTGGGCGAAAATAGGAGGCTATAATATAATATATACACCACCAATGCCACCGCCATTATTTTCTTGCACATGATAATCAACATTCAATTACAAGTATGTGTATTTTTTTTATCGTTTTTTTAATTCTCACACCCCAAAAATGGCTTGGAGAATCAATTTACGAAGTTTGGAAAATTCGTCGATTTTTACCCAGATTTTCACTCACACGACCGGGAAAATGATTAAGGAGGGGTCCGTCATGTTGTTTACAAACTTAACGTTTGGGAAAAACGCTTTTTTAGCACGTTATATTGAAACTATTGAATTATTTTCTCTATGGATCAATAAAACACCGCTTCCGGCATCTCATGGAAATATTTTTGATGACATTGTTCACAGCACCGATCGCGCATTGGGTCATGAACTTGATAAAAACTCAAACTTCACGCTTGAATAGCACCAACACTGTTGATGCTATGGATTTCCTTTTTCGACTGAAATGTTTGGAATAATAAAGCGCAAAAAATGACCAGATAGATTTTGCGTAATTGATCTAGAACAAAAAATATTTTGAAAAAACCTAAAAAATGGTTCCAAATTTCAAAATCTTTGACCTTCGCGACCTTAAATTTACATGAAAGAAAAAAGATATCGAAAATCTATCTGGTCATTTTTGGCATTATTAATTGCGTCAAATTATGCAACAATAATAATATNTAACCCTGGTAGCTGTAATAACGAAATACCTGAAATGCCAACTCAATAGCGCCAAACCTTTAATATAAACGCCCCGATTATACGATACAATTAAGAAACATTAAACTGATAAATTATTATATTCTGTTATCTTTTATAATAAATTCAACTAGCGAATTTATAACAGTAGGTTTCGTGTTTTTCGAAAACTGCCCTAATTTGGCGCCCCTACCCGTACTTGGCGTTGTCACGTATCAATTTCAGAAATCAATTTTCAAAATCAAATTTTACTTATAATTTTAATAATTTATTTGTTTCGAGAAACGTGTGATGGTTTTCGTTTATGGTTGCACCAACTTCTCTTTTCATATTTCGACTGTTACAAATTGGCTATTTTTGGGTATAAAACTATCACGTCCTTCAACGTGGAAAATAACGAAAAAAAAACAGAGAAAGTGTTTTACAGGTCTGTAGAAGATCGTGCATGTTTTCCGGTACGGTCAATACTACTCATGTTATCTGGCAAAAAGTAGTGGCCACGGCACGAACGACCCAATTACGTGTAATACTGTACCCGACACAATCAATTGTACAATTTTGCAATATAATTATACAATGATCATCGAACAAAAACACAGTGTCATCCTTAGGCGAACGTTGTAATTCCGGATCGCAAACAGTCAACCTTTGTTAACTCCCAGGGGGAAGTGCGTGTATATAGACAAATTTGTTTTTTTCGTCGATTTAAGGCATATGGAGGCCCCATAGGGCAAAACGGGTATTGCTGACCCCCTCAACTTTTCAGAAAATTTGATTGACGATGTTTTTTGCGTTGGTTGGAGATTTCAAACAGCTCTCTAGGGGGCCGTGGTGGCCTAGATGAATTTCTGAATAATCAGATCGACGTAGTTTGACGAGCTCTACAACTAGGCTTTACCAGTTTTTTGAATTATTGCGATTTTGTAAGTGCGTCTTTATTTACACGCATTTTCCCCCTACGAGTTCCCAAAAACTTTTTCACTCTCAAGTGCAGAAAGATTTAAAGCAATTTCATGCCACAATTTGTGAATCTGAACTTCAACCCACTGTTTTTCATTCTGATAATGAGCTCGGAGCGATGAATGCGATCAAAAAGACATTTCAAAATTAAAAAAATGAACTTGCTCTTTTCAGATTTTTCAGAATCCGAAAAAAAAATTGCAAAGCTCTAATTCGATGATAAAGCGGGCACTTAATTCATTGAGGATCAGAAAAAAATTCAAGGCTCCTTAATAAAGTCAACTTGAAAAATTTTGAAAATTAGTTGGACTATTGCCTTGGTACTTGGTTTAATCCCGAACATCAAGTCTTCCTAGGAATAAGCAGCAACTTCTTCACATATGTACAAAATTTATAAACGCCGCAATTGACCAACAATATATGCGAAGTTCTCAACAAAACCCTAAAGTCATTTTTAAATATTTATTTCATTTTAAAACGTCGAATGGCCAAGGGCATAATAGAATTGATTTAAGAAATTCTACATGATAAAAAATAAGCAGCTCAATGTGTTCCGAAAAGGATACCGTATAGGGACGCTCTGAATGCCACGGTGACGTCATAATAGCGTTACAAATCATAGGAAAATTGCTCAAAGCCTGGCAGTCTGAGCGTCCCCATACGGTAGAAATTACTAAATCGTAGAAAACAACCTTGGATGAATGTCAGCGAATGGCCAGATGCACTATGGCGACAACAATTATTTTGCGAAAAAATACTTTAAAATTTGTAAAGATTTTTTTTTCCGGATAGGAACGCACTGTACTCTATAACCGACCTATAACTTTGAACGTTTTTTTTATTTGAAAAAATGAAGTTTTTTACACCGTTTCTTAAATTATTAACCTCTGAATTTGAAGTTCATGGTCAACTTGACCTCTTCGGCCTTCGCAAACGCGTATTTTGACGACTGTTACTTGAATAGAAATGAAAAAACGTATTTACATTTCCCCTTGAGAGTTAAACAAAAAGCCACTTCGCGAGGCCTCCTCAAAACTGAAAATTTTTACTAGAGGTTGACATGTTTGCCATTATTGTATACATATTTTTCACCGGCTTATGTAGCTTAAAGAATCAATTTCCGAAGTTGGGGATAATGGGTTCTACTGAATTCGGCACTAANACTGGTTTTTTTTGAATTCTCACACCCCAAAAATGGCTTGGAGAATCAATTTACGAAGTTTGGAATTCGTCGATTTTTACCCAGATTTTCACTCACACGACCGGGAAAATGATTAAATGAGAAAGCTGTTTAGATCTTATACGCAAAAAATCATTTTTTTAAGTTTCATCATAATGAAGGGGCCACGGTTTTTAACATGACTAAATTACGTTGTCAATAATTGAATTACGTATCGAACAATTATATATTTTTTAATAATGTCGTTTTGGGGGTAAATAACTTTTTGTTTTGCTTTTCAGTGTGAAACGTTTTTCATGAACTTGAATAAAAATAAATTCAATTAAAAATACCGAGTTCATTGATGGCGTCAATAGCAAAATTTGCTGCTGGAAAAAGTCCCCAAAACGACACAAAATAGTGCACTACGGTTGAAACTGGAATTTAAAATTTCCAACAATTTGTTTCAAAATTTCAAAATGAAATTTTACTTATAATTTTAACAATTTATTTGTTTCGAGAAACGTGTGATGGTTTTCGTTTATGGTTGCACCAACTTCTCTTTTCATATTTCGATCGTTACAAATTGGCTAATTTTTGGATATAAAACTATCACGTCCTTCAACTTGGAAAATAATGAAAAAAACAGAGAAAGTGTTTTACGGGTCTGTAGAAGATCGTGCATGTTTTCCGGTACGGCCAATACTACTCATGCTATCTGGCAAAAAGTAGTGGCCACGGCACGAACGACCCAATAAATACTGTACCCGACACAATCAATTGTACAATTTTGCAATACAATTATACAATGATCATCGAACAAAAACACGGTGTCATCCTTTGGCGAACGTTGTAATTCCGGATCGCAAACAGTCAACCTTGTTAACTCCCAGGGGGACGTGCGTGTATATAGACACGCAACTTGTTTTTTTCGTCAATTTAAGGCATATGGACGCCCCGTAGGGCAAAACGGGTATTGCTGACCCCCCTCAACTTTTCGAGAAAATTTGATTGACGGTGCTTTTTGCGTTGGTTGGAGATTTCAAACAACTCTCTAGGGGGCCCTGGTGGCTCAGATCAATTTCTGAATAATCAGATTGACGTAGTTTGTCGAGCTCTACAACTTGGCTTTACCAGTTTTTTTGAATTATTGCGAATTATTGTGATTTTTTAAGTGCGTCTTTATTTACACGCATTTCCCCCTACGAGTTCCCAAAAACTCCATTTTCACCCTAAGAGTTAAAGTGTAGAAAGATTTAAAGCAATTTCATGCCAAAATTTGTGAATCTGAACTTCAACCCACTGTTTTTCATTCTGATAATGAGCTCGGACCGATGAATGCGATCAAAAAGACATTTCAAAATTAAAAAAAATTGAACTTGCTCTTTTAAGGTTTTTCAGAATCCGAAAAAAAAATGCAAAGCTCAAATTCGATGATAAAGCGGGCTCTTAATTCATTGAGGATCAGAAAAAAAAATTCAAGGCTTCTGAATTAAGTCAACCTGAAAAATTTTGAAAATTAGTTGGACTATTGCCTTGGTACTTGGTTTAAGCCCGAACATCAAGTCTTCCTAGGAATCAATAGCAACTTCTTCACAGATTTACAAAATTTATAAACGCCGCATTTGACCGACAATATATGCGAAGTTCTCAACAAAACCATAAAGTCATTTTTAAATATTTATTTCATTTTAAAACGTCGAATGGCCAAGGGCATAAAGGAATTGATTTAAGAAATTCTACATGATAAAAAAATAAGCAGCTCAATGTTCCAAAAAGGATACCGTATGGGGACGTTCTGAATGCCACGGTGACGTCATAATAGCGTTACAAATCATAGGAAAATTGCTCAAAGCCTGGCAGTCTGAGCGTCCCCATACGGTAGAAATTACGAAATCGTAGAAAACAACCTTGGATTAATGTTCTAGTCAGCGAATGGCCAGATGCACTATGGCGACAACAATTATTTTGCGAAAAATACTTTAAAATTTGTAAAGATTTTTTTCCGGATAGGAACGCACTGTACTCTATAACCGACCTATAACTTTGAACGTTTTTTTTATTTCAAAAAATGAAGTTTTTTACACCGTTTCTTAAATTATTAACCTCTAAATTTGAAGTTCATAGTCAACTTGACCTCTTCGGCCTTCGCAAACGCGTATTTTGACGACTGTTATTTGAATAGAAATGAAAAAAAAAGTATTTACATTTCCCCTTGAGAGTTAAACAAAAAGCCTCTTCGCGAGGCCTCGTCAAAACTGAAATTTTTTACTAGAGGTTGACATGTTTGCCATTATTGTATACATATTTTTCACCGGCTTAAGTAGCTTAAAGAATCAATTTCCGAAGTTGGGGATAATTTATGTTACGATTCTAAAGTTTTTTTATTGGATAATTAAATAGTGAAGGACTTCTTAAATCCACAATGCCGTCGTTTAGTTTGAAATGAATTCGAAATTTGCATTTTTATTGATGTAATCATGCAAATGAGAAAGGGGCAATTTTGATACAAATTTATTAGGGTGATCACGATATCCGCAAAAAAAATTATAATTAATGCAATATCCGTGGATTTAGCGGCATTATGGAACAGTTTGAGGAAACAAATAAGTTCTATAATAATATAGTGGTATTTGTTTAATAAATTAACAAATTTTTAATAGTTTCTTGGAGATCAAACAAGTCTAAGTTTATTAATTGATCTCTTGTGAATTTGAATTACACACACTGGTAACGTTTTATACAAATAAGATCCATGCGCCGTTATTTTATGGAAATCAATTAAGTGAAAGATAGCAACAAATTGAAAGATAACGGCGTAAATCTAACAGATATTTCTTTTTTTAACAGATATTTGGATTCGGTCACAGTAAAAGGATCGGATTAACTTTTATGCATAATTAGAATATACCTTTAAGTTATATTACACCTGGTGCGCAGTTATCAGGCATCCAGTTATCAGGCACCCTACGAAATTTTACAATTTGATCTTTCGCAATTCCCCGCTTATGCTGTTATTAGGCAGTTTTTTTTTTTTGCATGCTTTCCCCTGGTTGGTCTACGCCCTGTGCACTTATCAGGCACCCTAAGCGGTTATCAGATATGTTTTTTTGTCGCGAAAACTGCCTGATAACTGTGCAGCCGATGTATATAATTTATACTATATATGTCACTTGTAATTTAATCTTGAAAAACCATTTTGGGAGAAGGTTATTAACCTTAAAGGTTATTAATGTTAAATGTGCTCATCCGATTATAAGACAGTTTTCTAGGCCTACCCTATTTAGATTTTGAATGATAAAGGTGAATTGAAAGTGGCGCATAATTACATAATTTATGTAAAACTTGGCAAACATGCAGTGTAACGGGTGACAGATCTAATAACCCTTCACTCTGATTTAAACACTTCATCCCGCACTCTCTTCGTAAATCCGACGTCGTTTTTCACTTTATGGGTTTGTAAATATACAATTTCGCATTGTCCTAATTTGCAGAAAACGTACCAGTTACGCTTAATTAATAAGCATACATGATTTAGAGGTCGGAATTTTCTTCAACCGACCATTCGTAGTGTTCTTACCTACGTAATTTTTCACTATAATCGATGCTCTTTAACTCGTAGGGGGAAGGAGTTTTTGGGAACCCGTAGGGGGAAAATGCGTGTAAATAAACACGCACTTAAAAAATTCATTCAATTCATTAATTCGCAACAATGCAAAAAAACTGTTAAAGCCAAGTTGTAGAGCTCGTCAAACTACGTCGATCTGAATATTGAGAATTTGATTTTAGCCACCAGGGCCCCCTAGAGAGCTTTTCGAAATCTCCAACTTATGCAAAAAAAAACACCGTCAATCGAATTTTCTCGAAAAGTTGAGGGGGTCACCAATACCCGTTTTGACCTACGGGGCCTCCATATGCCTTAAATCAGCGAAAAAACACGTTGCGTGTCTATTTACACGCACTTCCCCCTGGGAGTTAATCGAATGAACAAACTCTCGAAAACTCTTCGACCACCCTTGAACAATTAGAGTCGATTTGACCACAAAAACACAAAAAAAAGGTTAACCTGGTGACTTACGGGGTTTATTTTTGAAGGCTAGTGGAGCGTTGACAAAATGTCCGTTAAAACTATTTATTGCAAATAACCTGTTTTTTAAGTTTACTAGCTCCAAAAAATGACTAATTAATATTCACTACGGAATTTTTTTATCTGTTCTTCGACTCTGTAATCGATTATGCTATGTTGATTGTCACTGTCGTTACATTTAATAGATAAACACGCCAAAAAAGGCGTTTTAAGTGCTCGGTTGGAAACAATTCCGAATGATGTGTTTGAAGGTTAAATTTCAAATAGGAAAATTGGCATTTCTGGAATACGAATTTTTTGTTGTTTGTCACAGCAAACATTTCAATACTTTACAAGTATTTTTCACTCACATTTAAAAAAATCACATTTGTAATATACATGTGAAATTTTCACAAATCCTAAAACATAGCCATATGAGTCCAATAAGTATTGTGGCTGCTCCAAAACTAATCAAGCTCAATGTCAAATTCATGGGCGACCAGCGGCGACCATCGGTGACAATTGGCGACCATAACGAAAACACGTAAAACCAACTAACCACTCCACCTTTATTAGAAAATATAATCTAGGGTTTAACCGTTTAATTTTAGATAGATTGAAGAGCTTAAAAGTATGTGTTTAGAAAGTGTGTTTTAAAACAATTAAATGGCTAATTTGCTGCATTTCATAGTTAATTAGAGTCGATATTAAAACGAAATCATCTTCATACTTTTTGTTGGTAATTAAAATGTATTTACCGGAAAGGAAAAGGCTTATCTAGGGTTGTTGAACTGAAAAAAATTGTCATACGAATTTGAAATTTTGCATAAAGGTTTAGTTTACAGTTAATGAAAATATGGTAAATATCGTAAAACTTGATTTGCGAATTTTTTTTTTCCAAAATGCGCGGCTTTGTCTCTAGCAAACTTTGGAACTCTGAAAATTAATAGCAAGAGTTCTACTCAGCGTTTAACCTAATATCCATAATAATTTCCGCCGTTTTTTCGTCCGTATTTTCTAGATAGCCAAAGTCGAGTTTTTTTTCCGCATGTCAAAAACTAGAATATTGCCATCTAGAAAATGTGGGAGAAAAGACGGCGGAAATTGATGTAAACCGCCGAGTAGAGTCTAAACTTTTCAAAATTAATACCGAGAGTTCTAGAATCTAGACGTGTTGTGAAACTGAAAATAAGACGGCTGACTTGTGCGCATGTTGCGATCAAATGGCGTTTTAGGGCACACGCTGATTCGAGCGAATGCATAAAGAACAAAAATAAAAGTGTGAAACCTGAAAACGCCGCAGTCTGAAAATTTATTATGGGTTTAGTTTTTGGCGTTTTTCAACATTCAAAAAATTGCCAAAAATAAATTTCGTTTACCGAAAATGAAACCCTTTTCAGGTTGCGCCCCAAATCAGGCTGTGCCGTTATATTTTTGTAGGATACCTATATGACCCGGTTAACCAAAAACCCGAAAAATACCATCACCCCAATTTACAAGTTCAAGGCTCTGCTCACCCACGCAAAAATCGATTTTTATTTCAGTTTGACAACCCTAGGCTTATCCCACAGATGATCATGCAAATCGCCGGACGAAGAAACGGACTCAACAATCGTCTTTCTGATTTNGTACAGTTAATGAAAATATGGTAAATATCGTAAAACTTGATTTGCGAATTTTTTTTTTTCCAAAATGCGCGGCTTTGTCTCTAGCAAACTTTGGAACTCTGAAAATTAAGGACCTGAAAATTAATAGCAAGAGTTCTACTCAGCGTTTAACCTAATATCCATAATAATTTCCGCCGTTTTTTCGTTCGTATTTTCTAGATAGCCAAAGTCGAGTTTTTTTCCGCATGTCAAAAACTAGAATATTGCCATCTAGAAAATGTGGGAGAAAAGACCGCGAAAATTCATGTAAAACGCCGAGTAGAGTCTAAACTTTTTAAAATTAATACCGAGAGTTCTAGAATGTAGACGTGTTGTGAAACTGAAAATAAGACGGCTGACTTGTGCGCATTTTGCGATCAAATGGCGTTTTAGGGCACACGCTGATTCGAGCGAATGCATAAAGAACAAAAATAAAAGTGTGAAACCTGAAAACGCCGCAGTCTGAAATGGGTTTAGTTTTTGGCGTTTTTCAACATTCAAAAAATTGCCAAAAATGAATTTGGTTTACCGAAAATGAAACCCTTTTTAGGTTGGGCCCCAAATCAGGCTGTGCCGTTGTATTTTTTAGGATGACTATATGACTCGGTTAACCAAAAACCCGAAAAATACCATCACCCAATTTACAAGTTCAGGGCTTTGCTCACCCACGCAAAAATCGATTTTCAGTTTGACAACCCTAGGCTTATCCCACAGATGATCATGCAAATCGCCGGACGAAGAAACGGACTCAACAATCGTCTTTCTGATTTTCTGACATGGTATTTAGATAATTATAAACTTGCGAAATTAGCAACCAATTATAATATGGGTAACTCTGGTTGAAAATTGGCCGACTGGTAATTGTTTTTCTTTAAAATAATCAAGATTGAGGGTTTGACCTTGCCAGATAGACCTTTAACGAGAAAACTACATTTTGACACAAAGAGAGTTTGCAGTTTTGTTTTTGTCTGGGTCAAACATGTCAAAATGACTTGATCTTATGTTGTGCAGAGATCGGCACATTTTATTTTTTTTTTCTTACCCTACCCTTCCTTTTTTTACGCGGGTCAACAAGGGTCAAAAGCCGGGTCTGACCCCAGCACGAAAAACGGGCGGGTCAAACAATCGGGTCAGACCCGTTCGCCGGGTCAAAGCCGGGTCTGACAATGAGTCAGCCAGGACAAAATTTGCGCACGCAGTTTATATTGTTTCGGCATTAAAAATGCGTGTACAATTCGCTCTGTCTGATTAATTGTCGGGCCACTCTGTACTAAACGCAACGCATACCCCTCAAAACTGTTCTGAGAATCTACTACATTATTACTATAGTCTTATTGTAGCAAAATCCACGCGGTGTCCCAATCTATTAACAAGATATAATTTCGAAGTCACAACTATCTTTATCTTTTCAGTGAATTGGGACACCGCGTGGATTTCGCTACAAAAAGACTAAAGTAACAATGCATTACCTTGTCTATTAAATAACTCCCATGAATATATAAATGATATATTACAGTAGACCTGACCCTTTAGTTTCGATCAGTAGTGTCATACGGCACTATATCGACCGCTATAGGAAACTAAACGGATAAAATTTTTTACGCAAAAAAATGAATTTACAGGGTGAGGTAATATAGATGCTAAGCCGTTTTTAGTTCGGGAGTGCGCTGAGCAAATATAAGTCACCAAAAAACGGCTTACCATCTTCATTACCTCAGCCTATATCTAAAACTCACATATATATGATACACTTTGATGCCTAAATTTCGTTGGTGAAATAAAAAAAATCGAAAAAGGAGACATGTTTTGGCGCTCGAGAGCATTTTTACCGTTATCCGTTTTCGGACTTCTCCATTTCCGGTTTTTGCATATTAAACTTAATACCGGACTATTTCGGACTGTCAATAGAAATGGTATTGAGCTGACGGTTGACGGTCTGGCAGACTGCATTGTACTATAAATTCGATAATCATCGTCCGAACATACACTATGCCTGAGTAAGAGATAATAAAGCTTTATAAGACTCTTTCACTCAATAATAAATTCGTCTGGGATTCAAACAAAATAAGTTAAACCCGACTTTGTCATTTAACGGTTCCCAATCCGACGTGTGAATAAATAAACTCTTTGACGTTCTCTAATGTCAGCAAAAATCAACAAACTTTCTGACAAAATGGTGCGGAGATATAAAAACGTGAATTTGTGATCAAGATATAATGACGAAATCACAGTAATCACAACATCACGAACAACACCACCTACCTGCTTAAACTAACAGTCAGTTTTTCCAACTACGCACTACTTCATTAAAGTAACAATGCCACTTAAAGTAACAGTTTTGTGTTCCATTTTTGAGTTTCCTTTAAGCAGGTGGCGGAACTGTTACCTAAAGCAGGTAGTGCGTAGGCGGAAAAGTGTTACTTTAAGCAGGTACACTCCCCCC
>SCLG01000001.1:989226-1019934 GCA_004367875.1 Oikopleura albicans
TTAATTATGAAGCTTTGTTTTTACTAAATATGGCCAAAGAATTATAATTCTGTGCGCGCTCATATTGACGATTGACATACGTTTACTACGTCTGGTATATATCGCTGAAAAAACAAACCTTTTTCGAATAAAATATAGCTTAAAAACTATAAACTGTATAGCTCAACAGTCATGCGCATATTGGGTAGCTAGCTACCCATTTTCACTTTAATTCTAAATTAAAAGAGAACGGTTTATGATAATCAAAAACGGACAATGGATTTGAGATTTAAAAAAAATACGTTTTTATTTGGGAGAAAAAATATTTTTTTTTTTTTAGAAAATTGTCAATACATTTCCGTTTGTCGAGGACGCGGGTTAATTCTGTTAAGTTTGAAAATCACCCCAGTAAAAGAAGAAGGACAGGGCTTCAAAATAGAATAATAACCAAAAAAATCCGTTCATTGTATGGCGCGCTATAAAAAAGTGGGTAGCTAGCTACCCCAGATGCGCATGACTGTTATAGTAAACTCGATGCGCATGACTGTTAAGACTATTAATTGTACACCCCTCAACCATTTGAAATAACACTTTTTTCGAAAAATTGTTATTTCAAATAGTATCTAATATTTTAAGGGGTAGTGTGTAGGCTGTCCAGATACAATTTTGGAAATAAGAACTTCCGTTGACAAATATGAGTTTCATTTTGACGTTTCGTACTAAAAACCTCACTTATCAAGGGGTGTTCAACTAGGGTAAAGCTTTAAACTTTTGAAAATTTTGAGCATAAAAAGTTATTTAAAATTACAATTGTTATTTCGAATTTTAACTGTTATTTCAAATGGTGGTGCATATGAATATTAATTCACATTTTAACTAACGTTCTTAAACTCAAAAATTAATAATATTCTAAAATTGTACGAATGTGGGGCATAAAAGGACTTTTAGACTTTTTTTTTCTCTGTCAGAGTCTCGCCTTACAAGGCTGATATTTAGACTTCCTTAAAAAGTAATATCCAATCAGTTTGCGTAACGTTAATACTTCAAGTAATCTTTCTTGTGTGAGCAATAATTATACAATTACCAAGATACTTGTAAGGGTGTTACAAAGGATAAAAATCTGGGATCAATTATCTGAAGCTACTCTCACTACGGTTTGGGTCTTCACTTTTTGTGACTCTTTTGTACCTTTCTAAAAAATTCAACAAAGTCTAAGCTTTTTTAATACACGAACGCCAAACGAGTTGATTAAAATTATAACAGTGAAATATATTTTTCAAATATCACACTTAACGTCGGAACACATTACAAAAAGTAGTGATCCCATGGCCTGTGCGATAAACTAGACATAAGTTATCCGCCAAAAATTTATTGAAAAAATATAAAATAGTATCTTGAAACAAAGAACAGACATTCCATGCCGTTCATTGAGAATCTGGATGACTCGAAAAATAAATGTAAACCGCACAATTTTCGTTTAATGAACTAAAGCGAACAAAAAAAGCTCGAGACAACAAAACGGCGCCTTATGTCGCATAGCTGGGATTTTTTAGTTAGTGGTATGGAATTCAATTTCGTACCGCCTCATACTCTTGGTAGTTGTTTAGTCGACTCATTTGACAGCCCGCGTATAAACCGGGATTTTCCATCTTGATTATTTTCTAAAGTGGGGTATGTAAGCAAGAACAGCTGAGGCGCAGATCGGGGCGTAAATTAGAAAATTGGCGCGTAAATAATAACCATCTGTATAGAGCAGCCAATTATCGAAAACATAATTTCATCACGGTATATATACCCGGTTGCTCATTTCATAGTGTCAGACCAAAAATATTATATTTATAACTTGACTTTTAAATAATCTGAATAAGAGAAAACAAAATTGTTATGGCCCCACTCTGTGAGACTCTTGAAGACTTAAAGTTATCAAAGAGTACAATAGATTTGGTATCAAAAAATGATGAGCTAAAAAACTTCATCCAAGAAACTGTAAAAGAGAGAAATGAACTTGATCAGTTGGTGGAGAAATTCAAAGAACGTTCTGCTACAAGTTCCATACGTTCTGATGATAATTTTCAATATAGTCAACGGCCTGAAGCTCACATAGAGCATGAAAATTGCGCTGTTGGAATTCAAGAAGCATTTTTGTATTTATATGGGGTCTCACCGCATGTTCCGGAACTTCCGGAAGTTGATCCAGAAAAAATTGATGCACAATTGTTGTGTCCGAAGATTGAAAGCATCGAGAACCTGGCTATACATCAACATTATAAAGAAGTTATTGCTACCGACGGTTTCCCGGGAGTAAGCCTTGATGCATTGTTGAATAAAGCAGAGTTTGATTTTCCGGCGTTTGACGTGGCAACTGCGTCAAGACAGGATAGATCAAATCGCCTAAATTTGGTTCGAAATTTGGCCGAATTGAGTTGCTCAACGGACATTGTTTCAAGCTACCAAATTCCGATTTTCATCCAGAGGCTAGCAATCGACCCTTGTGGATTTTATACCGAAATGGAAAGTCGTATATGGGTCAAGAACGAATCAGATGAAAACAGATATGCAAAGAGAAAGTTAAAAGAACGTGAAAACAATATAATGCTCATTTTGGTGACCTCCAGCTTCGTCTGTCGAGAAAATGCACAATATTTTGACCGTGGCCAGTTCCGGGAAGACTTGGTGAAGGCATTCAATCACTTCAGTGGCCTTTTTGAGGAGTTGGCTCTCCAGTATATCAAAGAACTAAAATCCAAAGATTCCGATGAGGAAGTTCTCACGCGGTTGCAATCTCCGACTACTCATCCTTGGATAAAAAGTCAAAGATCCATACACCGGATTGCTAGATTGGGCAAGATGAGTAAATTTATACAGAATCCGATAATCCAGGCGGATTTACAATCATGCTTTTATGGTGGACTTCATACTTATGCAAATGTTGGTAAAACACGAACCCTAGCGTTTCTCATTTCTTTGCTGAGTTTGGGACTCCTTGCACCCATCTTGCATTTTGAGAAGGCATTCGTCCAAATGAAGGGGCATACTACCACTTCAGGGGGATACTACCACTACAGGCGGAAATGTACTCGTAATCAGGTGATCCGTCTGGCCTTTGGTAGATATTGGGACACATGCTTTATTGGTCGATATTTGAAAAAAATTAAGTTATTTCATCAGTCGCCAAAAACAAAAATTTCGTACTCATTGCTGCAAGAGCTCGGGATTATGTTTTATTTCACGTACTATCTTCGAAATCTGCTTTTGTATTCGTGGACGACTCATGATTGGATAATTCTGGGGCTAGTTGTGTCAACAATGATTGGACGTTATAACACGAGCCGTCCATCAAGGGATTGCTATTTTCCAATATGTTATTCTGCATTTCAATGGTCGATACTCAAAAATTGCGCGATTTTCTCGATTTTTTTCGTCGGTTTTGGCCTCCGCCGCCATGTCACCTCAAATACCCCAGATGTCATCTATGCCCCATTAATGGTGGATTCCAAATTCTCAACGGAGGCCACAGTTATTATCCAAAACAATAATATCAGTTTTGTGGAATGTGAGTCAGAGGACGAGCAGTGTAACAGTGTCCTTCAAAATGCGCCAGAATATTATCAACAATTGTATAACAGAACCAATGGCCCCACATACCGTCTGATGTCATTCACAGCACCGCGTCAATTTTGGGACACCCCGGGACTTCTTTTCTTTTCGTACGTTCCAGAAAACACCACCAATTTTGATGTGCTTTTAGAACAAGGGGTTTGCTCATTCACGAACGATGAGTTTCCCGATAATTTTCGACTTTCGGCTAATGATTCGGTGCCGTTTTGTTCGTGGGATGATATAAGGCAAGCAGCGTATTGGTCAGAAGTCTTTCTTGGACTGTACTTCGTGTATATCACCCTGTATATCTTCCGATATTTTCATCTAAGTCCGTATTTTGGACCCCTACTGGTTGGAGTGCGGAAAATGATTATGGAAGTTGTTCGATTTTTCAGCATTTTTCTGATTGTCATATTTGGATATGGGGTTCTGCAAGAAATTTTAATTTATCCAGGAACCCGAAAGCAATCCTTTACCGACTGGATCAAATGGATTTTTGGGAAATTTTTGGATTATGGATTTTTTCACATATTTGGCGAATTATATGACGATGTTATGCAATTGACGCCCTTTAGTGGCATGGAATGGGGCTGTATTTCGCCCTTACATGAAAATGTATACGACCCGAGCGGAGATGATTTCCAGAAAATTTGCCCGAGCTCGTTTTGGGTTTCACGACTACTGATGGCAGTTTATGTTTTAACGACCAATGTCATTCTTTTAAGTACATTGATCGCAATACTGTCGCGAACGTACGAAGATATTCGAGTAAACGCTAGAGTTATTTGGGCTTGGAATCGCTATGATATTATTTGTGAAGCACGTAACACGATGGTTTTGGGAAACACACCTGGTTTCTTTGTTATTATTGTGAAAGAATTATTAGTCGCCATATTCACATTTATCTGGCGTTATAAGCCGGATCGGCATATTTTCAATATCTGCCGTTATGCTTATACACCATGCTTTCATGGTTCCAGATTCTGGAATTTTCTGGCATCCAGAAAAAACCATGCTTCCAGAAAGAAAAGAGATCAACCGACCACGGACACTGGCACCACGGACACTGGGCGGGTACTGGAACCCAGCAATGAAAATATCATCGTTGAGGAAAATCCCAACATTGAGGAAAATTGGGTTCCACTNATTATCACGTGACACAGTGACCTTGGGCAAAAATGAGCACAAATTTTAAAATTATTTTTTCAAGCTGAACAAAACTGTACTAACAGTTTTTTTTTTCGAAAAATTGACCTGTCCATTTCTTATTTTTTCTTCTCTAATATAAAATTGTATAATTTTTGTACTGTTCAATAATATAGTATATCTGCTTACACTGGTAGATTGTGATGTTAACTCTGGTACTTTCGGAACTTTCATATCGTTTTACGGTTGTCGGCTAGCTAGCTACTGACTTGGTTAAAACAATCAAACCATGCGCGGTTATGTTATGTACGGTTCTTACTATCAATACGGACGTACTCAATACGAACGATTGCTTCCATTTCGGACGTTTTGTGTGAAAAATCGCTCTAAAACAGTCGAAAAATGGACACTTTATGCCAATTCACCCCAATACGGACGCTATTTTCGAGAATCAGAATCGTCCATATTGGAACTGTATAAAGTTCGTTATTATTTCATTTTGAAGCCCTATTCTTCTTACCTACCATGATATGTTTAACTCTCAAGGGAAAGAGTTTTTGGGAACCCGTAGGGGGAAAATGCGTGTAAATAAACACGCCTTCAAAAATTCACAATAATTCGCAATAATTCCAAAAAACTGGTTAAGCCAAGTTGTAGAGCTCGTCAAACTTCGTCGATCTGACTATAATAAATCTGAAATTCAGAAATTGATTTGGGCCACGAGGGCCCCAAGAGAGCTCTTTGAAATCTCCAACCTACGCAAAAAAAAAACACCGTCAATCGAATTTTCTCGAAAAGTTTTCTCGAAAAATTTTCTCGAAAAGTTTTCACGAACACCCGTTTTGCCCTACAACAAGTTGCGTGTCTATTCACACGCACTTCCCCCTGGGAGTTAAGTTCGCGAACGTTCCTTATTATTTTAATTTGAAGCCATATTCTTCTCCACTCACCATGAATCACCATGGTCCATGAATCATGGACCATGATACGTTTAACATAAAAATTACTGATTTTATTTCCTTATATCTCGGGAAAATATCGAAATAGACATGATTTCTGAAAACTTTCGAAAATAAACAAGAGTTATTGAATGTTTCATGTAGTAATTTATCAGACACTATTGATTTACCGGCGTTAAACAAAAGATAAAGCTCGTTCGATTAATTATCCGCGACTTTTTTTGTTGGTGCCTTCTAAAAAGACGCAAATGATAATTACGTATAATCTTTATTTTTCTGTTTGTTTTCAGCATACTGGAGTGAGTGGCAAGTCGATTACAATGGTGGCAACAAATGTGGTCAATTCTGTAAACAGAGCAAAACACGCACATGTTTAAATGGTGAATCCGATGCGTCGCTTTGCTTGGGCCCGGCCGAGCTCGAGATTGGCTGCTCCCCATGCGGTAAGTGTCTAATCTAAACTAGGGTGCCCGCGATTCGTGCTAAAATCAATACCAGTAGGAACATTTTTTATATGGTTTGATTTGTCATAATTTTTCATTATTTTTCATTATTTTTCATAATTTTTCATAATTTGCGACAATTTTCCATAATTATTTCTAATTTGTCACAATTTTTCATTTTTTCATATTTTTTTCATTTTTTTTACTTGAAAGCACTGTATCTAAGCTTAAGAGTGGGAAACACCCATTTTTCTTCAAAAAAGATGTGATCGGAAATTCAAAAAAAAAACATGGTAGTTCCAAATTTTAGATTTATAGAAAATTATTTTTTTCTAGAAAAAAGTTGTTTAGTTAAAATTAGAAATTTGCCGTAACGAAATTTTTTGCTCAGTTGAAGATGTTGAATCAGTTGCAGAAGCTTTTAAATTGATTTAAAGACCTCAGACTTTTTGCGGACACCCTAATTTTAACACATTATAAAGACCGGCCATCACTTCCCGGTGGCAGTTTGCCTTTTTTCAAAGGTTATGCGGTTGCTTGACCCATATAACTTTTGACGAATTTTGATTTAAACCGAGCTGTTTCTCTTTCATCTGCCTAAAAATAGGTGCATGTAATATTGGCTCCGCGGTTTTTTAAGATTCTAGTTCTTTCGTAGTATATTACCGTATGACGGAATTGGTATTAATAATATAATACCGTATTACAGGATGAGGTAATATAGATGCTAAGCCGTTTTTTGGTGACTTATATTCGCTCAGCGCACTCGCGAACCAAATAACGGCTTAGCATCTATATTACCTCACCCTGTACATGTATGTTTAAATTTCCTTTATAATCCACAAAAAATAGTAAGATAACCCAACCTTGTTAAGATAACCACTGGCAAGATAACTCATGAGGTGGTGTATTATAAACTGAGAATTTAGGTTCTTGGTCCGATTGGCGAATCGACTCGGCGTGCTCAAGTACGTGCGGGGATGGAAACGAGGTGCATTTTCGAGAATGTTTAACTGCTGACGACCAGTGGAGTGACGATTGCCCAGGGTTAAGTACCAAAATCGAACCCTGTTTTCTCGACGAGTGTATCGATGATGATCCAGGTACCAGTCAGAACAGTTCAGGACAGGTTAAACATAAAGTGCCGAATTCGATCTTTATGAAATTCTATTTTTTCAAACTGTCATTTTAAGTCCGAGTTTTTTTTCCCCAAAAAAGTCGCTTTGATGTATTCAGTGATGCTAGAGAGCAATATTTGCATACCAATCTGAAGAAAACGCGGGTTAAAAACTAATTTTTCACAAAACTTCTGAAAAAGCGTCGGCTGAAAAATAAGTTTTATCCACAACTTGAAAACTGTTGTATCCCAAGTAAATCAGATATATTCATTTTTTTACTCATGATAAGGAAACAACCTATCAGGGGATGCATTACAATAATTTTTAGTTGGAAATGCCGGAAATTATCAGCGAGGCTGATCCTGTTGTTGACCGACATATCTATATGATTAACATCGAGATATAAAAAATATACATAAACAAGCCAATCATGTGTCTTATAAATTGAAAAAAAAAGGTTTAAAAAATGAGCATACGATGGATATTTAATGAATTTTTATGTACACCACCTGAGGGTAAGCCATCAGTGCGCAGGTGGGCTAGACGAAAAGTATTCGGAAATAAAGTGGCCGGATAAGCGCACGAGCGGGCAAAAAAGCCGGATAAACCCTCAGGCGGTGTAAATATGTTGGCGGATACTTCACGAGGATTTTTTTTTCATACGATCATGGTAGATTTGGTTAAAATAAGGAAATCGCGAATTATTCGACAAAAAAAAACTGGCAAATTTTGATTAATAAAAAGTCTATGTGGCCCACGAAAGACCCCTAACGAGAAAAACTCGCAATTACCTTATTTTCTACATTTTTGTCAAGACGGCGTATTCAATCGACAATTTATAACATTTCTCTTAAATTAAATTAAAATCATAGTAATTGTTGATGTTTTTTAAACCGTGAGTATAACCGAAAGTTTTTACGGTACACAATAGCTTGCCTTTCAAATGAAACATTTTGCTGCCATCAGGATTTTACTGTGAAGAGACTTGGCACTTGTTGAAAATGTCGTATGGCTACCAGTGTTACTCTTTTGGCGAAATTCCACGTCCTTGGAGCTATGCAAATTCCGAGTGTCGCCGAGCCCAAGGATGGTTTTTCACATACATGCCGATAATTTTATAGAATCGGGTAGTCAATCCAATAAAGAAATTAACAGAATGATGAGGAAAAAAGGTGTTAACTTTGGGAAACATTGTTAACTTTTTGGTCAACTAAAAGTGGAAAAGATCACGGGAACCGACTGTTAACTTCCATAAAATTTGTTAACTTAAGCGGCTTTAACTTTCGAACACAGGCGGTGTACTTAACTCCCAGGGGGAAGTGCGTGCATATAGACACGCAAGTTGTTTTTTCGTCGATTTAAGGCATATGGAGGCCCCGTAGGGCAAAACGAGTATTGCTGACCCCCTCAAGTTTTCGAGGAAATTCGATTGATGGTGTTTTTTGCGTAGGTTGGAGATTTCAACAGCTATCTAGTGGCCGAAATAAATTTCTGAGTAGTCAGATCGACGTAGTTTGACGAGCTCTACAACTTGGCTTTACCAGTTTTTTGTTTTTGAATTATTGCGAATTACTGTGAATTTTTTAATTGCTTTTTATTTACACAGATTTCCCCCTACGGGTTCCCGAAAACTTTTTCCCCTGAGAGTTAAAAATACCTATATGTAAAAAACCACCAAGGCCACTTACCGGTCGCCCATTCAGCAAGTGATCAGATCAAACTGGAGCGCATACTCGAGGGCGAAGAATTGCCAATGAAGGCGACCTGGATTGGATTAAAGCGATTCTGGAATCTAAAATGGGTCGAAGGTCACACGAGGCAACCCGTCGAAACATTTGGATATGAAAATTGGCGGGAAGGGTACCCTGACAGTTCGCACTTTTACGCAGCAATGAGACAAGTCGACGGGAAATGGTCGACCGGAATTGGCAAAGCTGAGCTACGATTTTTGTGCTTCAAAAAAGCACTTGAAAAAGAAATTATAGGTAAAAATAATGATTCTCCGAATTTTTATTCATACTCACGGTCATAATGGATTAAGTGGTTTGGCAAATAACCTAGATATTAATAAAATGAAAAAATGGATTTTCGCTAAAACTCCATACAATACTACTCTGAGTTTTACATGAATTTCCGCCGTTTTTTTGTATTTTCTAGATAGCTTAAAACGGCGGAAATTCATGTAAAACGCCGAGTAGTATATCAAAAAACTTTCTTGTGGAATACACCTAGTTGTGTTTTAAGAAAAACAAATAAATACGGAAAAGAGTATTAGGAAACAAAAATTTCAGTCGTAAATAACTGCAGCCAGCTGGACTTGCGAAAAAAATTTGCATACTGGAAAAACATTTGGCAAATATCAGTTTGCATTTTTCGTCTTGATATTTATATACTGGTCAATGGCGATATGTTTGCTAAGTAATTTGTGATATTTTTATAAAAATACAGTGAATCAAGCACTCTAAAATAAAATAAAACGCATCAACTCAATTTAACTGATGTAGATATAAACCTACAATTCCTGTTATGGAATGTACAAAACAACCTAAAGTTTCCATTATCTAATTAGTTAATTAATTTGTATCTTAACTCTCAGGGGGAAGTGCGTGTAAAAAGACAGGCAACTTGTTGTTTTCGCAACTTGTTTTTGTCTCAGCACACTCGCGAACCAAAAACGGCTTAGCATCTATATTACCTCACCCTATACGAGTGAATGGAAATCTCAACTTACAAAATGAAAATATTTTTGTTAACCTGAAATAGATATAGACAGCAAAGTTCTAAACGGCAATGACATCTTAAATGCGTTCGACGAGCTTATTCGAAAGGCCAACATTAGCGACCCCGAGGTCACTGAGGTCACCGGCACTGATGAAAGTAATTCGACCGTGGCCCTGGACAGTGAGTTTACGTCCATGTTGCTGGATCTGAGTGAAATGATCAATAGCACTAGCAGTATCGTTGAGACCGTTACCGCCATTAGCAACGCCACCAATTTAACTGACCATTTAACCGACGCCGAAATTGATGGCATACTCAACAACGTTGCTGGCGGCGTTGATACTACCGTCGGCACCGTCATTAATGATGCTATCGACAGTATGAACCTCACCGATGACCTTATCGAAACTTTAATCAAGGAAATTACAATCGCAAAAATAACAACGACTGGCGCCATGGAAATTACCAGTCAGACGACCAGTACCCAATTATCTACAACGTCCTCTTCATCATCAACAACAACAACGACCACAACCACAACAACGTCAACATCAAGCAGTTCAGGCAATAATTCATTTACGGTGCTAGAAAAACCGGAAGAGGCGATTCAAAAAATTAGTGACAATCCAACAGTAGTAGAAATCAATGAAGACGACACAAATTTAACCCATGCAATTACGCTGGACCATTTGGACACACACTCTCATCATCATCATGATACGTAAGTCTTGAGGCGCAAATATTTCGTCAGATTAAATCAATGTTTTAAAATGGCCATAACTGCGAAGTCCAAAATGTACAACACAACTTTGTTTTCAGTTATCAGCCGCGCGCTCGGATTTACTACAGTCTTTCCTCCTTTTTGGGACGCTTTTTCGGCCAAAATGGGGTTCTATTAAAAACTGATTCAGCGATTACCCTATTGGGGTACGGATTGTGTCCGCGAAGCGGGGCTACATGGAATGTGATTACCCTGTTGGAGTACATGTTGGGTCCGCAATGCGGGGCTACATAGGATGCGATATTCGGAGCACCGTTTCGCGGGCCCGTTCTGTACCTCAATAGTCTTTTGACAATAGGGTAATCGCATCCTAAGCATATTTTCCAGAACCGAAAACGTCCCAAAAAGGAGTAAGGGTTGTACCCAGGGGCGCGCCCAGTCGTGCCAAAACGCGCATCATATTTAACTGCTACTCTAAACAAAAAGGTCAGACCGTGTCTGATCATTCCAATGAGTTTATAAATTCTAATGAGTTTTATAAATTTGAATATATAATATCATATGCAGCGCAATAAGGTTAGACATGAAAGAGAAAAACTTGCGAAAACATAGCTAGTACATGTAAATGTGTTTATTTGTAGGGAGGAGGAAAACGAAATGAACTCCACCAATTCGGTAATACCAACTACTCCAACAATTCTAGAGAAAAAAACAACCAGAGCAATCGCGACAGTCAACCCTTCTTCTGCCATAAGTTATTCGTTACGCTTCACAACTGCGCTCGCCTTCTTTTTACTGCTACTGTAGCTCACAATTTTTTTTTCGTTTTTTTTCAGCACCGTTATTCTTCAAAAGCTGGTATGTGACTGTATCCTTGTAGATTGGGAAATAAATTTTATGCCTCATCGCAATAATTTTGTGGTATTTTAACTCCCAGGGGGAAGTGCGTGTAAATAGACACGCAACTTGTTTTTTTCGTCGATTTAAGGCATATGGAGGCCTCATAGGGCAAAACGGGTATTGGTGACCCCCCCCCAACTGTTCGAGAGAATTCGATTGACGGTGTTTTTGCGTAGGTTGGAGATTTCAAACAGCTCTCTAGGGGGCCCTGGTGGCCCAAATCAATTTCTGAACGGGTTCTCAAAAACTCCTACCCCTGAGAGTTAAAAAAAAATTATCGAAGCTCCTTTTTTCAATATTTAGCTAAGAAAGCTTCTGGGGGAAAACAGTTTATTAAACAAGCTGGTTCGCGGGTGGTAAAATAAACATTTCTAGAGGTTCAATTCGTGCCCGAATAAATTGTTCTATGGCACTACTTTCTCCGCGTATAGCCAGAGTTGACACTAAAAAACAAAGCCGGTTTTTCCACTTTTCGGTTGATTTTCTGGAAATCATCATAAAACCGGTGAAAATTGCGTATAACATCACATGTAGAGACCTGATTAGCAAACAGAGTAATAAACATGGGCTTGTTAAAGACAGAAATAAAAGAGTCTTCAAGACTGAAATCGTTTTTGATGGAAATTTCATTGACTTCGGCTGCATCACAAAGTATGTATAAAAATGTCCGGCAAACGAGCGAACGGACAGAAAATACGAAAATATAACAATAATCGAGTATGTCGAACTGGGCGAAAATGGTGCATGTAGGAAACCGGTTAGGGTTAATATCTGATAGTAGGTTCGAAATTACATAACGGTCCCTAATCCCATAAAGTACGTTTTCAGTTCTCGTAAAAAGCGTCCGTCAAGGGACAAACATTCGTTAAGGGATCAGCGTCGGTCATGAGGTTATTTTGGGGCACAGTTGTATTAGAATTGCTTTTTAACCCTTATAATGTTAATTTTAGGCCTTATTCTATGGTTTACAGGGTGAGGTAATATAGATGCTAAACCGTTTTTTGGTGACTTATATTCGCTCAGCGCATTCGCGAATCAAAAACGGCTTAGTATCTATATTACCTCACCCTGTATGTCACAGTTTTTTATCATCGAATTTATCGAACAGAAAACTTTTTGAATTAGGCGCACCGGCGGTACTTGTAAAAAGCGTACAGACTGTGTTACTAATTGCGAACCTAGAACTGACAAACCAGCACTACAACAATAAAAATAAAGTGGATAAAAGTGGCATGGGATCCGTACAAATGAATCACGTCGTTTTTCGCATTTATTTGAATTCGCCGTTCTCCAAAAAACTCGGCGACTTCAAGATCGAAAACAAAAACGACCACGAAAAGCTCATGAACCATATCCACCAAGAGTCCAATGTAGATTGCGCCACAAAAATGCCACTGGTTCGCATTGGTTAAGATAAATAAACACAATAAAAGGCATGAATCAAAATATGCGATTGAAATTAGTCGATATTTAAGAAATTCTAGGGGTGACTTTTGGGAATAGTTTTAGATGATAGTTAAATGGGTATTTCCCACTCTTAAATTCATGAGAGAAAAACTCAGAATCCTGACTTGGTAAATGTTCAGAAAAAAAAGTGTAACTGATCCAAATAAGAGTTCGGTTATATTATTGGAGTTCAGTCTGGATTGGTCAGAGACATTTGTAATACGCCACCTACCTGCTAGAAGTAACAGTCATTTTGTCCGCCTACGCACTACTTTCTTACTGTAATAGTTCCGCCTATATTCATAAATTAAACCCAAAAACAAAACAAAAAACTGTTTCTTATATAGCAGGTTAAAGTGGAACTGCTTTAAGCAGGTAGTACGTGGGCGGAAAAATTACTGTTATTTCAAACGGGTAGGTGGTGTAATGTGAATTCAATAAATGAAGAGATTTTTAGAGAAATTATTTTTTTGCTCTCTGTTAAACATTAGTTTTTTGACAGAAATTGACAAAAAAACATTATTTTTTCACATTAGGTATTATTCAGATTTGACTTTATACCAATTCAAATTATGCCTTTTTGTCATCTAAAAAACTACCTTTGTTTGATTGTACTCAAGTTCCGAGATAGAATAAAGACAGTTTCCCATTGCAATAATTACCAAGACACAATGAACTATCACCTCAAAAGTAGTGTTGCCCAGGTTTTCAAGGCTTTCCAGGTTTCCAAGGTTTTCATTAAGGACGATCACTTGTGAACTATTAAGAAAACGACCTTCGATGTATGATTGACCTTGGTACGAAGCATCGAACGCATACAAGATGTTCTTTATAATTCCCAAATACATCAGTTTTTGATACTTATTCTTCTTTTCATGAAATGTTCGATGCATGAAAATAACCTTAAATAGTATTTTTGAAATTTTTTTAGTTCATTTGGTGTCGTAACGAGTTGTCACGTAACGAAGTGACAGTTTGGAACAAAGTGACACTTTTCGGAGTTTTTTCGGCTAAAATTGGTTAATAGGGCAAAATTGGTTAATAGGGCAAAATTGGTTAATAGGGCAAAATGGGCAAGAGTGACGGATCGAGGTGAGAGTTTGGAACGAAGTGACAGTTTTTGACAAAAATTCGGAATCGAAAGTGTCACTTCGTTACTAGACCAACTGTATTATAGTAAATATTCTGAAAATACACGACAAAAAGTTTTACAAAAAAAAAAAGTTCCAAAAATATACCCAGTAAGTTTTCAAAAAATCAATCAACAATAAAGTTAAGAGTCTTAACTTATGTCGTTAAGTTAAGACTCTTACCTTTATTGTTTGAACAAACAGAAAAACTTTTAAAAAATATCTCGCTACCCATTCCTAATAGGAATATTAAATATCGTTCATTTTCACACGACAATTTAAACTATGGAGACACAGACGGTACGGCTCCGACAAAATTACACTAGACAGTTTTCGGCGCATTGGCGTTAACCCATATTTTGCCGATTGATTTATTATTGAAACTGAACAGTAGTTGTAGTAGACACATCGTAATAATGTAATTAGTTATACGTACTCATTTTATTACAACTCCGATAATTTATATACCGTTTATTGATTGCTACACTTATTGAAGAATAAATTGTTATATGGGTGAAGGAGTTTTTGGGAACCCGTAGGGGGAAATGCGTGTATATAAACACGCACTTAAAAAATTCACAATAATTCGCAATAATTCNAAAAAAACTGGTTAATCCAAGTTGTAGAGCTCGTCAAACTACGTCGATCCGACTATTCAGAAATTGATTTGGGTCACCAGGGCCCCCTAGAGAGCTGTTTGAAATCTCCAACCTACGCAAAAAACACCGTCAATCGAATTTTCTCGAAAAGTTGAGGGGGGTCTGCAATATACGTTTTGCCCTACGGGGCCTCAATATGCCAGAAATCGAGGAAAAAAAACAAGTCGCGTGTCTATATACACGCACTTCTCCTGGGAGTTAAAAATACTAATTCGGAACTCACCCGGAATATAAGAAAACCAATAATAATGATAAACCAAATAATTGCATGAATAATCCATAAATGACCGTTTTGAATCCAATCTTTTTGTATATCTGTGTCATTTCTCATTTTCTCAATAAAAAAATTTCCACCAGCTAGAGTGTTTTATATACTTTTTTCTCGATTTAATTGTTAGCGTGTACTACTCGGGCAGTCGGCCAAGGTCACTCGAGGCTAATCTCGTTTTTTAATTAATAGTCAAGTTGTTTGAAAAATTTGACGCCCTTTTTTCACATTTTTGTGAGTCTCATTAATTTATCTTCAAAAAGTGTGTTTTTAGAGAAAAAGATCAGAAAAAACAACAATTGTTCATTTGAAACACAAATACTAACAATGCGCATATATCAGCTTAGCTAAATTTTAAATAGGATTATATTAAGCAAAAAAAAGCTAAAATCCGAATGTATTTAATTTAAAATATGTGATTTATTATAAGCTGCATTTGAAAATGGGGCTCTATTGAAACCCAGCAAATTGAAACGATATGAGTGGTCTTTGATTAGATGCCACAAACTACAGTTTACTTATTCAAATATAAAACAAAAAAGATCTAAAAATCTAGACACACAATTTTACCAAACTGATTCATCTTAAATATTTTTTTATTATCTGGAGAATCTATAGGGGCGTAATGAGCCACAGTATGGCGCTAAAATAACGTGCTTCTCGGTTTGTGAAATTTTATATTGTAATTAGCTTAAAAACTAAAAAAGCGAGAAGCGCGTTATTATACCTCATAATGTACAGACTCTGGCCTACAGTCTGTCGACCAGTGTTGGGAAACTTGGCCAACGCTCCAAATTTCCCAAACGCCCCACGTAAGCGTTGGTCAATGCTTGAATTTTTCCCAACGCAGGAGTTGGCCAACGCTCGGATTTTTCCCAAACCCAACGTTTGAAGTTTTTCCAACACCCAACGGGCCAACCCTCTCAACATGGGACTCATACTCATGACCGGAAGTGGTGGGTCAAAAATAACAAAAAAACATTGACGAGTACATAGACCAAGGTCAGGAGAATCCGATGATGTGTGCCAATTGGCACAGGTTGTTACGGTTGCCCCGGACAATTGAATTAAGCCAATCAAATTGCGGTAATATATTCCCGGAATATTCTAGGAATATTCTTGGAATTTGATTGGCTGATATCAAAAACAAAGGATCAGATGTCAAAGCGGACAAAAAAATTGTAGAAAAGTACAAATTAATTCAAAAAAAAAATTTGAAAAAAAATGGAATTTTCAACACAAAGCAACCGAAACCAATATGGAGGGTGAGGAAGAAACAACAATGTCAAAGAAATATGGACTTTAATTAAAAAAGTAAGTTAAAATTTTAAAAAACCTCCACCCTTCACATTTTTATCGGTTGCTTCGGTGTTGAAAAATATGGACAGAACTATTGATTAAGCATCAACAAATGCGCCATTCGATCAACGTGATATTGTCCTAGTTCAGATGGCTAACATCATGTATCGTCTTGGGCGCATTAGTGATTCCATAATGTTGTTGCGAAAGGCACTACAGTTTAGTGTGTTTAATTCGATTGTACATAACGTCCAGTAAATTATAGCCTATAATTAATCTCATCGAACGCGCTAGGTTTTTTTGCCTTAGAGGAGTTCTATTTTGGATGAAGAAGTCAATTTTAGGCCAAAATTTCCCCGTCCACCCCCTACTTATATCTCGTATTAAGAGAAATCATATGCACAACGGCAAATTTCCCATTGCCGTTCAACCGAACGTGGTGGACGAAGTTGGCGTATCGGCACCGCCAAAGCCACAAGAAGGTCGGGGCAATCCAAGAAGCCAATCCAGGATGGCGGACTGGACTGATTCTTTCGTGGGTTAGGAGTGATTTAGAATCGCCCCACCCAGGAGCGACTTACGCCAAAAATTGGCTACGAGCAAATAACGCAAAGACGTTAAAAATTATTGCCGAAAATGAAGCCGCTGTGGCGGCTCAAGCCTCATCTGGGTGGGGCGATGACTTCCAGCAGCCGCTCGACGTAGTAAATTGGATCGCCTCCCTGAAGTGGAAAAGCCTCCGTTAAAACGGTTTCCGTGACGCGGTAAGAAATAAAGGAGGCGATGCAAAATAATAAAACTTAGCCCATTTGATTTGTTTTTTTGCTTCGAAATTGATTTGATGATCAAAGAAAGATTATGAAAAAATAAAATAGAAAAAACTCAAGCTGACATTGCTTATTGAAATCAAGCTCACCACCAACTGTATTTATAACGTCCGTTAAAGTTGAAATCAAACAACAATTTGTAGTACTGTTGATGCTTTCAAAAGCGATTTTAAAATTACACTGTACTTTAGTCATTGCGACCGTTCCAGACGTGCATTTTTCACTCAAAAAAATCTATTCTCAGAATATTTCTAGAACGTTTTTTAACGAAAAATGTTTTGCACTTTTTCCGAAAAATCAGTTTTTTGTTCCGTTTGCTGCACCTGACAGATTCCGGTAATGTGTAATTCAGTTATATATCTCAGCTTTAAACGGAAACGGTTTGTGTTCGAAATTCCTAATACAGTTGGTGTGGTAATTTTTTCCTGCTTATGTACTAATGGTATACTATTATCTTTATATATAGCACGCTCATAATCTTGCGCCCTTCTCGTGCGCTTTTTGGAGAAATTTGCGTTGCGGCTGATTTTAATCAAAAACAAAAATCGAAAAAAAAGAGAATTTTGAGCAAAAAATCCGCGGCCGAAAAGAGCGCATGACTGGAAAAGTAAGTAAAGTCATGATTTTGGAATAACTCCGATTTGGGGAACACTTGAAAGCCGGGAAAAAATAAAACCCAGAGACAAAAAAAACGACAAATAATTCTTCATTTCAGTGTTCTCGATTTTTAGGCCCTCACCTTTTTAGCACCACGCGACAAGAAAAATACGTTTTGATTTCCTTTTTGCATTTTTTCTTCGCGCACTCAATTCGACAAAAAAATAAGAGTAAAAAACGGCGGAAATGGGTGTACGGGGTAGAAAGTGCGCTGACAAGAATTTACCGTGTAGTTTGTAACCCGTTTAGCTTCTCACAGTAATTTTTACCACAATGATGCCCCCCGTGAAATGTCATACACAAATGTAACAATTTGCATTATAATTTTATCACTTACCAGTTATGAGACATCATTGTGACCTTTTGGCAAATAAATGGTGACGAATCAATAATTCTTGGTATATAGAGGACTCCGCATGATCATATTTACATTTTCAAAAATCAACAAATATTGTCTTTTAGCTGTTTTTCTTCCAAAACTAAAATTGTAGCGACAAATAACTTTATAATTATTTCCAAAAAAAAACATAAGAGGCCAATGTGTACAGATTTTTCAAATAAATTTGACGAGGACCTGTGGCTAGAACTAACAGAAAGTGACGAAAGAGACGATGTTTTCGGTGACGATGGATTTTTATCATATAGACGGCAAGTGTTAAATGAAATAAACGACGAAAACGCTTACAAAAATAATAATAACGGGTTTTGGCGGACGTCAAGCGGTTCACAAACTACAATAACACAGGAAAACTTGAGCTCAATGTCGATTTCAAATTTGAAAATTACGAAGAGAAAATTGGAATCCGATATATGCCGGATAATGGCAGAACTGACCGATGAATTAACATTTAAAGATGAGCTCAAGACTGTACAAAGGGCTCTTGAAGATGAAAAACAAGATTTAAACTATTTGGCGAAAAGTGCGAAAGAGTCTAAAATTTGAACGAAACACACTGTATTTATTATTTATTTGAAATAAAAACGTACTATACGTATAATTTATACGGTATAAATGATGTAAACTCATGCACTTTTACTTGTACCGCTTTGAGTAATTGGTGTAAATTGACTCCACAGTGGTGTAAATTGACTCCATAGTCTACAGTCCTCCTTCCCTTAAATGCCACACTTAAGCCGCGAAAAACACGGCACTTAACTCTCAGGGGGAGGAGTTTTTGGGCACCCGTAGGGGGCAAATACGTGTAAATAAACACGCACTTAAAAAAATCACAATAATTCGGAATAATTCAAAAAAACTGGTAAAGCTAAGTTGTAGAGCTCGTCAAACTACGTCGATCTGACCATTGATTTGAACCACCAGGGCCCACTAGAGAGCTATTTGAAATCTCCAACCTACGCAAAAAATAACACCGTCAATCGAATTTTCTCGAAATGTTGAGGGGGGGTCACCAATACCCGTTTTACCCTACGGGGCCTCCATATGCCTTAGATCGACGAAAAAACCCAGTTGCGTGTCTATTTACACGCACTTCCCCCTGTGAGTTAAGTGATGGTTTGCCTCGAAAGGCTATTTTTCAAATAAAAAATTGATTTTCTTGTTTNCGGGGCCACCATACCATATTATTAATGGTATGGGTTAAATCGACAAAAAAAAACAGTTGCGTGTCTATTTACACGCACTTCCCCCTGTGAGTTAAGTGATGGTTTGCCTCGAAAGGCTATTTTTCAAATAAAAAATTGATTTTCTTGTTTCTCTGTTGCCCAAATATCAAATATGTACTTATACTGTGTTTTTCTGTACTTCCCATAAATTGAATATTGTTATTATTTTATATATAATATTATTACATTGTTCAACATATGTACATGTATGTATAACCATGTTTTTATGCAAGATACACGTCATACAAAATTATTTAAATATTATCCTTTCATTTTTTTTTAATTTATTTATTTCATTTATTGAATCATAATCCAAGAATGAACATTAAATTCAGCTTTTAAAGATCGCCCAACACGGACTGTATATAAAGTTGATTTTGAATAGGTTATTCCACCAGCTTCTTCTATTCCAGATGCCGCTGTCTGAGCTTCCGCCAACGTGTTAAATTGTTGTTTTCCTAGCGATTTTGTAAAACCGCTCAAATAATGATTTTCGAAATATTTCCACCTTTTTGGTCTTTTATTATTCACGCAAAGTCCTCGTTGCTTTTGAAATGATCTGGCGCCCGAATGCTCGAGCATCATTTTACTCACTTTTTCACGCGCGACAACTATCTCCGGAGTATCCCTACCAGTTAGATTTTCTATCACGCCTTCGAGGGTGTAGTTGAATAAAACAAAATCACTAAAATATATTAATTAACAGGATGTATTTTTGATGTAATTAATAAACATATCTTCATGAAACAAGCAAATCGTCTTAACTCGCAGGGGAAAGTGTGTGCATATATGCACACGACTTGGTTTTTCGTCGATTTAAGGCATAAGGAGGCCCCGTAGGGCAGAATTGGTATTTATGACCCCTCATCAACTTTTCAAGAAAATTCCTTTGGCGGTATTTTTTTTTTGGTATGTTGGATATTACAGCTCTCTAGAGGGCATGGTAGCCCCAATCAATTTATTAATAGTCAGATCGACGTAGTTTGACAAGCTCTACAACTTGGCTTTACTAGTTTTACCAGAATTATAGCGAATTTTTGTGAATTTTTCAGTGTGTGCATACTTGCACACAATTTCCACCTACGGGTTATCAAAAAGTCCTTCCCCTTGAGAGTTAAACATACAGATACACCACCTGCGCACCTATCGGGGTTTGGCCCGCTCGTGCTGTTATCGAGCAGATTATTTATCTAAAAAACTTCTCACTTTTCCGCCTACGCCCTGCACAGTTATCGGGCAGGTTTTTTGTCGCAAAACTCGCCCGATAACTGTGCAGGAGATGTATTATTAAACATTACTCACGGGTAATATACTTTGTATATGTTCTGGACGACTGTTGTGGACAAATTTTGATACACATACGAAATTTTCGTTGTATCCACTCTTGATCCAATATAATTATAACTGATATTGGCTGATGGCAGTTTTAATAACGGGTATTTATCATGAAAGCGGGATAAGATGAGGGATTGCTCTTGATTGATGGTTTCTTGCTTTGAAATGAAATCATAGTTGATATTACAAGGCGAGCAAAATTCGTACATCGTCATCCAATGTTTATCGCGTTCAAACATTAAATCGAAAAAAGGCTCGCCAATAAGGTATGTTATACAACCCCTGCGCAGTTATTTAAACAAACTGCCTTATAATGATTTTTAAGGTATTTTCCACTTAGAGAGCCCAATCAGAAGTTGTTAGTGCAACTAACTCAATAAAGGCCTCAAAAGAGTATTCATAAGGCTCATATGTCATATCGCGCTGCTCAAGAATGCTCAAGTACTTTCCGAAAAATCTTTTAATATTTGAAAACCAAGGATGCTGTTTACGAAATTTGTCATGCCACGCCGAGTACAGACGAGTAAGAGGATGCCGCACGCTCATCATAGTCAAATAGCTAAAATAAATTTCGATCAATCAACAAACACAAAAAGACATTTTTTGTGTTTAAAAATCGACAAAACTAGTACAGTCCCTACGCCCAAAAGCGTTACGAAATGACATCATGACCCAAAAGTATTCCGTATGACGTTAACTGAATGCTTTTTCAGCTACATGTTAAAAAATGTACGTAGTAACCTACACGTTAAATAAAAAAATCACCAAAAAAATTTTTTTCAAGGGTTAACTCCCAGGGGGTAGTGCGTGTAAATAGACACGCAACTTTTTTTTTCGTCGATTTAAGGCATATGCAGGCCCCGTAGGGCCAAACGGGTATTGGTGACCCCCTCAACTTTTCGAGAATATTCGATTGGCGGTGTTTTTTGCGTAGGTTGGAGATATCAAACAGCTCTCTAGGGGGCCCTGGTGGCCCAAATCTATTTCTGAAGAGTCAGATCGACGTAGTTTGACGAGTTCTACAACTTGGCTTTCCAGTTTTTTAAATTATTGTGAATTATTGTGAAAGCCCAAAAAAAACCAAAATGGCCACAAAATGACTCTATGATCCGAAAGCGTTACAATTTTGAGCAACAAATCGTAACGTTTTGGAAGGAGCGACTGTAACTGTTTTTTTGTTTTTCAAAAAACTAGTGACAGTAAGTTTGAAGAAACCTTTTAAAATCTGATCGATTTGCTTTGAAAGCGTACAGGTCCGGACCGTTTTTGGGCATTTTCGGAACATTAAACATTTGTCCATATTTGACGTCTTTAGGATCAACGGAGCCATTATGCCTAGCCAATGAATAAAGTAAACGTAACCAGTTTGTGCTCCCGGTTTTTGTCGGTAAACATACGGCAAATTTTTTCTCATCGTCGTAGTACCGGGCACTAGTTAGGCTTTCGGGTATACGTGTAACACACTCTTCGTTAACCCCCACACGGAAATTGAACACGTCTTTTTGAAAATTCCATCTTTCCTGATGTTTGCTAAAATTTGTCACGATTTGCTTAATTTATTTTCTGTCAAAACGGACTTATTTGATGAAAAAAAAAAATATGTTAACTTTTTTATTACATTTTTTTTTTGAAAATTGTTTTTTTAACTTGAAATTACTACAGTCTGTCCGCGAAAAAGCACGTCGCGCTGCTCGCTTTTTCTCTTCTTTTTGAATGGCAAAGAGCGAGCATCGCGACGTGCTTTTTCGCGGACACACTGTATCTCGGTGGAAATTATTTTCAAAAGTGTCAAGATAAATGGAAAATTAGGAAATATTACAGTCCTGCAAGATAATTGCGGAGGAAAACACCCGGCCGTTTTTTTTACTATAAAAATATGACATTACGGTAAGTTAATTGCGCGAGTGGTCGGCAGGAGTTTGACGGACTTTTTTCCGGTATGGAAAATAAGGTCTACTGGAAAATTCCTACTGGAAAATTAAACTTAAAAAGTGGCAAAAAGGAGGTTTTTTAATAAAAAAAAACGCTGCACATAGGGGATGGTTATTCGAACTGAAAAAAAAACGTGGCACTTAAGGGGTGGGCGGCACTTAAGGGAGCGGCATATAAGGGACTGAGGACTGTAATAATTTTTCAGCTATGGTTTTGTAAACATTCCTCGTGAGATAGATCATTTGATTTTTGGAGTATCATTGACATATGTTTACACGCATATTGTTGCAATTTATGTCGTAAAGCAAACGGATTTGTTGTTGAATTATCTTGAAAATTCACTCGGTCAACAGCAATGTGCATTTCAACCCTATTATTTCCAATCGAATAAAATAAAACCACCAAACAAATCAATGTTGCTACCGCTACTGGCGTAGAATATCTAAAGAAAAATTTTATAATTTGATCGATAACTTTTTATTGTTAACACAAATTAATGCAAGTACTGGTGTAGTACAGTCAAGGGTGCACGTTTTTCGAAAATCTAAAATGCACATCGAGAGATATGCACATGGAGAGGTGAATTTCGAGAACAAAATGGTCTAAAAAGATTCACATCGAGAGGTATATAGAAATTTTCGTGAAAAAGCGCACATCGAGAGAGCGCACATCGAGAGACCCCTGACTGTCGTGTATTTAAGTGGGTATAAAATTATTGAGTAAACGCAAGGTTAACACGAGAATGGCTAGTTTACGCATACCGGCACGGTAGCTGTATTGTGTTAGCGGTAGATAGTTTATGTTAACGACTAGCCATTATTCAAAAATATTGTTAACTCTCAGGGGGAAGGACTTTTTGATAACCCGTAGGGGAAAATTGTGTGCACGAATGCAGTGCATACTATGCACAAACTAAAAAATTCCCAATAATTCTGGTAACACTGGTAAAGCCAGGTTGTAGAGCTTGTGAAACTACGTCGATCTGACCAGTGTTCCGAAAACCCCCAAATTTGGCGGTAGCGGTCGTCGCATTTTCGGAACACTGGATTTGACTATTAAGAAATTGATTTGGGCCACTAGGGCTCCTCAGAGAGCTGTTTGAAATATATGCCTCAGACCGACGAAAAACCAAGTCGTGTGCATATATGCACACACTTCCCCTGCGAGTTAAGGATGAAATGGTAACATAACTTCAATCGAATATTACTTTCGAAAGCTTTCGAAAACATCATCATAAAAACTAGTTATATATCTCTAATTAAAATGCAAACGTAATTGAGTTAATTCTTACGTTTCCATTCATTTTCAAGTGCTAGACGTACCTCCGTTCTTGCAATTGCATTAAATTTTACGTTTTCCACTATGAAAATAATTGTAATTTTTTTTTTTCAGAACTTAGACACAAACAAAAAATAAATTTGACATTATAATTCGAGAATATTTTATTTCAAATTTCGAGCATTCTTTTATCTATCCGATCTATTATAAGTAGGATGGATTCCGGGAAGTTGAAATCTTGAAATACACCTCAGAAATCGATGAAACTTGCCAGCATGTCACACATTGGCGCTAGAGAGCAATTTGTATTTTTCGACCACTACATGGTTTTGCGACCAGAACCCGACAACCAAATGGTTTGCGAGATTTCTATTTTTCGAGGACCAAATGAACACACACCCAAAAGTAACTTTCGTACACCACCTAACACGTTATGTTAACACACGTTATGTTAACAAAATTACATTATGTTAACACTTTTTGAGATTTGATTAACTTCGATTTCCAATTGTTTAACCAAACGCCCTACCACATTATGTTAACAGTTTTTGACGTTTAATGGTGTTAACATAACGTGTTGGGTGGTGTATATTAAGTCTAAAATATAAGCACCGGTGGGTTTGGTCGAAATCGGGCAAGTTTCCGAAAAAATTGATAAAATCACCGGTTTTTGGCCTTAAAAGCCATGATATCAGTTTCATCATTCGATCCGCACGGTTAGATTACATATATTTCAATTATTTGCAATATAAAATCAAGAGGTTCATTTTCGGCGAAATTTTCCGGAATTCCGGGCCGGAATCCATCCTAATTATAAGTGACAAATCATAGAGATATTTTTTGAGGAGTTTTTGATCGTTGTTTTAGAAACATGGAAAAGTGCCTAAGTTTGCCTATTTGGGCATGAACTTTAACCAGCTGCCGTAAAATAATTTTGCTCACCAGTAGTGTGTTAATGCAAATATTACGATTTTTTATATTATCTAAGGAAAATGAAACAAGAACGTAGTCGTCAACTGCAGAGCTTGAAATAAAAGTCTAATGCAAAAATGAATATAATACCGTTTTCAATCGCAATATCGAGCGATCCGATTAATCATTTAAACCTCAGAGATCATTCCTATGTTTGTGCAACACTTGACTTCTGGCCCAGGCAAGTCTAATCCTTCAAAATATAACACCACCGAAACAAACATTTTGCGCAAAAAGAGTTAACTCTCAGGGGAAAGGACTTTTTGATAACCCGTAGAGGAAATTGTGTGCACGTATGCGCACACTTAAAAATTCACAATAATTCGCAATAATTCTGGTCAAACTGGTAAAGCCAAGTTGTAGAGCTCGTCAAACTACGTCGATCTTACTATTAAGAAATTGATTTGGGCCACCTGGGCCCCCTAGAGAGCTGTTTGAAATATCCAACCTACGCAAAAAACACCGCCAATGGAAATTTCTCGAAAAGTTGAGGGGGGTCAGCAATACCCGTTGTTCCCTACGGGGCCTCCATATGCCTTAAATCGACGAAAAAAAAAAGTTGCGTGTCTATGTACACGCACTTCCCCCTGGGAGTTAACATAACTGGTTTGGGGTGTATTAAATCGTTCATTTATTAATCTAGCGTATCACCTTAAATAATTTGCCCGTTTAATCCACGTGCTGTCTCAATTTATTAGCAAGATTTTATCTCTTCTGTGGATTGGGACACCAAGTTTAGCTTGAAAGAGACTAAAAACAAATATAAAATTGATACGGTGGATACAAGCAGAAAACGACGTCCCCTACGCAAAATTATGCATGTTTTAAATATAGTACGGCGAGTAATGTATCTCTTAATATGCATAACTCTCTAGATGTGCAAGTTTTTTCGCAAATCGAAAACACACATCTGTATATGACATGTACAGTATGTCACATACTGTATGTGTTACTCTAACGTTTAACATATAGTGACAAATGCGACTATGGGAACTGCAGTTGGGTTGAGGCAGGATTAATGGAGCTTGATTTTGATAACGAAATATTAAATGATGCAGCGGACCAACTTGGCCCTGGATTTTTAATTCGCGTAGGCGGGACGTTGGCCGATCATGTCGAGTTTGATATCAATGATGATGAAAATAGCGGATGGGGTCATTGTACGTGTCCAGATCCACAAAATCCTTCAGCGAAAGAATGCTACTTTCCGGATGTTGGTCACGGATTCCCAGACGGCAGTTTTTCCGGTTTTGGGCGAGCATGCTTAACTGCCAAACGACTCGATATACTCATGGATTTTGCTCGACGACATCGGAAACGTTTGGTCTATGACTTAAGGTACTATTTTATGATCGGATCCAAATTTCCAATGAGTTTTTTAGCGCTGAATATGGCCGTGAGCGGATTGGACCGATTATATGGGAAGGTGATTGGGATCCGTCAAATGCCAAGGACCTCTTTCAGTACATCAAAAGTACCGGAAATGAAGATTTATTTTTCGGATTTGAACTTGGAAACGAAGTTTGGGTTATGGTTCGAAATTCTCGGTTTTTTCTTAATTTATGATGAACAAGTGTGCCATTTTGACAAAAGTAGAGAAACAGTTAAATTAACGTTATTATAACGTGGTCAAAATCTCAAAAAAAGGAATAAATGTTTGTGGTCAAATCGACCACTTGAGTGGTCAAGGGTGGACATGGCTTGACTTTGATAATTTGGATGCAGTCAATTGTGATCTTACAGTCAGACTCTCAATTCACAATATTTCCAATTTCATAACAATGTCCAAAATAAGCGCATTTTAGAATTAAAAAAATTTGGAACCATATATTGGGGACTTATAACCGGCGATGCGCATTTCCTACCGGAGCAGGCAGCTACCGATTATGCCGAACTCAAAAAAGCTTTAGATGAAGCATTTGGAAAAGACGAAAAGAAAATGTTAACGCTATCGGGTAATTGGGAATACTATTTTATGCGTCAATTTTCCCGGTTATTTACCGATTGGTATGGTATGGCATGGCATTGGTACCCACTTGGAGCCGGTAGTAGCAATGATGTTATACCCAACATTAATAATCCGGAATTCGCTACCACCACTATTCAAGGCATGATAAAAAATTATTAAAAAAGGTACTAAAAAGTAAATTGGTATCAAGTATTATGGACCATAATTTATGGTACTGGTGTGGGTAACAATTTTGTCACCCCGCTGAACGAGACTCGTCGCATATTGAGTTATGGCCGATAACTTATGGGCCATAACTTCATCGCGGTGACAAACTCGTTACCCACCCCAGTATAAGATAAGTGTAATAACTGGGTACGTGGTATTTCATTTTAAGACCCTTTAATTTCATGTTGAAAGGATAGACAAATATGGCACCGCCTGAATTGGTATCATGTCTTAATGGTCGAATGGCGAATTAGTCTCAGGGGTTATCGGACACAAAAAAAGACAAATTAAGTAAAGACAAAAGTCGGATAAACGGTAGTTCGAGGCAAAAAATGCGTCCGATTCCCTTTTCGACATGATACCAATTCAGTCGGTGGCGCAAACATTTATATTTTTTTATTTTCATCTAAGATCGCCTCGAAGAAATTGTATACTGGCGGGATCGCGATATGCCGGATGCTGAATTGTGGATGGGTGAGACTGGCGGCGCATATAACTCGGTAATAAAGTTTTAACATTTTTTACCATTTTTTCATATTTTTACCATCCTTTTAAGGGTCAAAATACGACAACAAATACATTTATGTCTCATCGATGGTATCTTGATCAATTGGGGATGTTTGCCAAATACGGACATTCGGCCTATTGTCGCCAAACCTTAATCGGCGGTAATTACGGTCTTTTACAATTAGATGAAGAGGGTGTTCGGGTTAACCCGGATTTTTACGGCGCAGTTTTATTTCATCATCTCATGGGTGATGCAGTTGAAAAAGTTAGTGTTAAAATATTTGAGCATAAAAACTCATTTCAAAACACAAAAACGACCCTTATTTGGCAAACCCTTTGTAAAAGGGAAGAATATTCAACGGATTTAAAATATATTGTGAATTAATCAAATTAGGTATCGTAAGAATATTCCCGAAATCCCGAATTTTCAAATTTTTCTATATAAAAAGTTTCAATTTTGTTTCGTTTTTTGTAGATAAAAAGTTTCAATTTTGTTTCGTTTTTTGTAGATAAAAAGTTTCAATTTTGTTTTCAAATTATTTCACATGAAATTTAGCTTGGTACTTGTTTCCGCGATATTCGATGTTGCCCCGTTTTATATTAGTTTTTCGCGATTTAGAGCGCTTTGAGCCATGGAACTGACTTGTCCTGCTGGGAGTTAAGAAATTCTTTCACATTTTTAACACCTAAAAAGTTACAATTTCCATGGAGCCACCCGAAGACGAAAAAAATATTCATGTTTACGCACATTTTAGCGGCAGTACTGGTTATTACGCTGTTTTAGTCATTAATTTCAATCGAGAAGACGCTATAGAATTGACCGAAATAGATGGTCGAAATTTTGAAAGCATTCGAACCTGGATAGTTACTGCGGAAGATGATCAAGGTTTCTATAAAATATACAGTAGTTCCTTTATCTAGAACTTATTTCTAGAAATTTTACTTTCCTAATTTTTTCTTGCAGTTTCCACATACAATGAGTTATTTTTATATATGGCCGAAATCTTGCTCTGTTAACCTTACCTTCAAATTGGCGCGCTTATTGGACGCTGGTTTAAATAGCGGCCGCTGATTGGCTCTATAAACCTACGGTTCTCGCGCGAGAACATTAGCCAGATATAAAAATAATGTTTCAGATATAAAACATAAGCCAGATAATGGTATAATAACTTTTGGATTACATATAATAGATACAAGCATATACAATAACAAAACGTTTTAAGGCGAAAAATAAGAATCGGACAGGTCAATTTTTCGAAAAAATAAATAAATTTTAAAGTAAGTGCACATTTTACCCAAAAAGTGATAATCGAGAATTAATACACGGTTTGGGGCCAAACGAAAAACACGATACCAAAGAGATAAATCTTTTTCTGCTTTTTTTTTTTGAGGTTATCATAATAAGATGATACAGTTTAAACTTGTTTTAGATCAGACAATTTTTGTAAATGGAATGAAAATGGTGGTTAACTCCGAGGGTATTCCAGATATTTTGTCAATGGATGAAAAGAAGACTTTGCCAATTCAAGTCCCTGCTCGATCATATGCCTTCTTCTCCTTCCGTGCATTTTAATTGACTATTCACCAGAAAACAGTAATGATTTGTAGACTACAAATATATTTTAGTTTGTTCGAAAAAACTTGAAATTTCTACGTAGGATTTTATACGAATAATAAAAACTATGAAAATAAACATACAGTCAAGGCCCCCGCCCGCGTTAATTATTTTTCACCGTCTTTTTTCCTATCTGTAAACGGCAAGTACACCCCCTGCGCTGTTATCTTGCAACTTTTGCAAATGAAAAATCAGCAAGATACCGGAGTCAATGGGAAAATCAGCCAGATATTCGGGTATTCATATACTTAGGTATGCCGAGTTTATTTTTCGGCTCAAATTTTTAATGTACTCCACTTTATAACTAACAAGGGTAAAATTTGCAAGACAACGGAACGACATCAAAAAAGTTACAGGTTACAAGATAACAGGACAGGTGGTGTAGCAGCTGTCAAAAACCGTACTCATTGAATGGTTGTCAACTCTGTCGATTAATAACGGCCCTCAAACGGCTCTAACGCTACCGATAATTTCAACTCATCAAAAAAAACGCTGGTTTAACTCGAAACTGGGGCACTTCTATATACAAAATTGGGTTTATAGTTGGTTGCCCATAATCTTCGACGTTTAGGGACACAAATTGATATTATATATCAAAATCACTAGGTCGAATCTTTGTGCACCTTACATCATACTGTATTTTATTATGTAGTTATACACAGTTTTCAAGCATTAACATGGCCCATTATAGACAGGTTCTGTGATCTAGGGTTATTAAGATGTTATGGTATTTAATTTATAACTATATACAAATAATATTCATTTCGGATCTCGAAAACAAAATTGTTATACAGCACCAGTACTAGCCATAGATCAGAGAAATTCTGTAAATCGGGCATTGTAAACACGTTTCATACTGTTGAACACGGACGGTATTCCCAAATCATGTGTCAGCATTATTATGATGTAATGTCCACTGATCTGCATCCAAATAAGCATATATAAAGGCGACCAATATCGTCTGTCATCATTAACTTTTCGTATACGAAAGTATTCAACTTTGTTATGAAACTTTTGCCAGTCTTTGTCTTTCCGTATGCCGTCATGGCACACGCAACAGCTTCATGGAGTCTTCAAACTCCAGGTGAAAATTTTTCTGAAGCCACTTTTCCAGGAAACGCGATGATGGGACCCGAGCTGAAACGCAATCGGCGACTAACAACTTTCAATTCGCGACCTGTCTCAATGGAACGACTTTTGCGCTTGGTCGAAAAAGCAAAAAACGCTCAGGCTCACCGCCGCGCTGCAATGGAAACATTCAAACGCATGATGAGCCTAACTAATACGTACAAAAATACCTAACAAATGTCTCTCTGTACAGTTTCTAACGTATTATCTTAACATTTCCGATTTAAGCAAAGTGCCTAAAATTAGTCAAAATAAGACGTCTTTTCTGG
>SCLG01000001.1:1033121-1083058 GCA_004367875.1 Oikopleura albicans
TTTCTTTTTTATTTCTTCTTATTTTTAAATATTTCTTTTTATTTTTTGAACATATTTGAATATTTTTGATAATTTTCAAATAGCCTTTGCCGTCATGAAGTGAACGTTCCTTAGAGTTCTTCGTGGTGTGAAGGGGTTAAAACATTTTCTGAACCCGTAAATACCTCCGACAAAAATAAATTTAACTGTCTTTCAATTTCGCATTTTCTAAACACGCTCTAAGAACAAAAAAAATTTTTGTTACAAAACAAATTTACTAAAAAATATGATCTACTAATTTTTTTACGTAACATGTCTTGGTTGGTACTTTACAATTAGACAGACAATGTAATAAACGAACTGCTCAGTTTGATCTGAACGAGAAAGTTACGCAAAGTATTTGTCGAAAAAATTTGTTATTCAGCCACAATTACAACCTCAACCAAAATATTTTTTTCGTTTTTTTTTCTCTATTCTACCACTACCACACTAAACATTTTAGAGCGCCGCTGTTTAGAAGGGTCAGATGCGTCAAGAAAAGTGAAAAATAATGTTTTAGTTTTTTTTTCAATTTCTCACATTTGATTACATCACTTTTGGTTTTTTTGTGATTTGGACATGGCTTTTTTACGTTTATCGTTTTGGGTTTAGTAAAGTTATTTTCTTGCGTTTAACATGTTTATGCAAACGTTTTGCGAAGTTATTCTTTTTGGCAAATTTTAATGGTCAATCCGGATTTGTTACTAATTCCAGTGTTTGAGTACGTATATTTACATAGAGGTCTCGTTTAAAGGATCAACTAAATATACGGTGTGCGCAGTTAACGTTTCAGGTGAACTGCCTACGCACTGCGCAGTCAACCGCCATATTTTCATTTAGCCGCCAGCTCAGGAGGCCGAGAAGGGTGTCGGTTAACTGCGCAGCCTATGGCAGTAAAAATCAAAATTAACTTAAAATAAAGAGATTTAAATATATACAGGCCCCTACTCAAATAAGTCACGAAATGACGTTTACCCGAATATCGTAACTGCCGTCGCTTAAAAGGCCTTTATAAAAAAAGTACATCAGTCCAGGGCTCGGCATAATTTAAAAACAAAATGAGCTGTACTGAACTGTCCTCTCGAGCTCAAAAATACGAACGAGCTGTGCTGAGCTGGCCTGTCGAGCCGAAAACTAATATTTTGGCTGGCCTGTCGAACTGCCCAGCTAGCTGTCGAGCTGGGAAGGCCAGCTAGCTGTTGATTTTATACTGTACCACTCCCTTAACATTCACATTAACAAGTCTTGCCCTCGCTTACCACAAGGGTTTCCCACCTTACCGAACCCCTTACCCTATAGCTTTTTTGATCAGCTATGATGTCGAAATATTAACAAAAAATGATGACGCGCAAAACGCTTTGTCACATTTCACCACATGCGTTTGACTTCACATTTGTTTCAAACATTTTTCACGTTTTGTTTCGGCACCAAAACATCAAATTGACAACCGCTGGTTGAATCAGCAATGCGCTAAATTTGGATTAACTTCCGATTCTAATCACATCACGATCACTTTTTTTCTGCTCGCTTTCTTTTTTGCTCGCTTTTTTGCCCAATCAGAATTTCAAGGAAGAAAGTTTTAATTCAATTAGAAAGAAAAAAATAATGAGATAAAATAAAGGCCACCCGACCAAGCGCCATGTCCGGTTTAACCAAAGATTTTTAATGGCGGTTTTCGGTTTTTGATAAATTATAAAACGGTTATGGACCCCAGTCTCACACGCGCCCGAAAAAATCGAAACATTCAAAATTGATCCATCAAAGAACAAATCGGAAATGGCCTTGTCACTCTCATAATGTGCAATTTTTCGCGTTTTGGTTTCTGAGGGATTTTTCAACATGCCAACGATCTAATTTGATTAATGGAAAATATTAGCAAAAAAATCTCGAAATTTTGTTCAATCAAGCCGCAGGAAAATCTGTCGTTCGTTTTTTTTTCTCTTTTCGGTTCAATTTGGGTTTATTATTATTATAGTTCTTTTTTATTCTATTTTTTGGAACAATGACGGGTTACAAGGGACACATTTTAACATATCCAACAAAAAATATGAAACCGAGTCATAAAACGTGACAAAATAGCATTGGCTTGTTTTGAGCAAAACCGCATGTTTCACTCCCAAGTCCATCGGTTATGCTTCTGGTGCAATATTAACTATAATTACAGACGCTGAGCACATTTTGGATTAACTTGGTTTTTGGGCAAAAAATGCTCTCCCGATGAGCCTGCGTACGTCCTTTTGTATTTTATAAACTGGTATTTTACAGTTTTTTGCCCTTGGTTCTTTTTTTTCACAATCATATACAATCCTCACCCCCTTAAGTAACGAAGTCCACCTTCGCCGTTATGTTAAATCGTAAAAACTGGTAACATAATGAAATTTTCTTAACATAATGGGGTAGGGCGTAGACGGAAAAGTTGAAAAAAATTGGTGACATAATGGAATTTAGGGGTGTTTTGGTCAAATAATGGAATTAAGGTTTGCTGGTAACTATTATATAATGGAATTTCGTCATTTTTTACATCTCAGAACTTTGCAATTCAACATTTTCTTTACTTCCTTATTTCACAAAAAAAAACGTATAAATAACATGAGTCAAAAAAAGACACCAGTACAGTTAACTTGTAAATAAATGCAGAAATTCCAAGAAGGTTAAATATAAAACCGTGGTTTCGATGGTAGATTATATATTATTGGAGGTTTTGTTGTAACTTCCGCTGTTTGCGAATAAATTTCAATAAACAAGTCCTTGGCCAGATCTGACAAAACAGGCAATGAACTATGCGGCTCACATAATGTGGCCTAAGTGGACCATGACAGTTAAAATACTCATTTCCCGTGTTTTAAGTCCGTTGAGGGATCAATCATTTATTTAACTTTCGGGGCAAGTTTATGTTTAGATTTTGATTATTTGCATTTTGATGTGAACAAAACTGCAAAATAAACAAAAAAAAACACATTGAAAAAAGCGGTCATTTTCTGAGCTTAACGATAAGCTTAAATTTATCGGTCGATCGTCAAAGTTATAAAAAAAAATATCGCTCGAATATTTTTGAGCATGTTTGTTTGGGTTCTTCCAAGTCGCCAAAAATAGTGCGCACAAATTGTTATGCACTTCTTATACACGTTGGAAGAAAAAAAAAATAAAGAAAAGAGGACTCACGCCCCCGCATACGGAATGAAAAAACAGACTGTATAATTTAAGTTATGAGCTTTAAAGAAAAATTAAAAGAATATATGAATATATGTATACGAAAAAAATTGGCTTGGCTTGGCACACAAAAAGCCAAGCCAAGCCATGTGCCAAAGCCATACATGCCGAGCCCTAGGGGTGATGCCTAAATAGCGTTAAAAGCGTTTGGGGTTGACAAAAAATTCGTAGTCTGGTCCAAAACACCATTTGGTCTCCAAGTAACGTTCAAAATATGATATGGCGACCATTTGTCTAATAAACCGTAACACCGGAAATAAAAAGGTAACCGAAGCAATTAAACACCGGTCGAGTTTTTGTTGGATTTTTTTTTTTGATAATTGTTTCTAGAGAATACAAGTTCCAGAAGCACTGTGTTAGATATAAAACAATTATTGTATATAATCAATAAATGCCATGAATAGTGCCCAAAGACCCTTTGGTTTTTTGTAGCCGAAAACCAGGCGTTAACGACAGATACCAGTTGCAAAATTAAATAAAACATCATATATTATAGCAACTGGTGTTCGGAAATTTTTTATTGATTGTGTTATTAAATTATTATCGATTATATACAGTAATTATTTCATATGATTCCCAGTGCTCTTGGACATTCATAATAGTTTGTTGAAGCAATTTGTTACTCAAAAATAGAATCCGAATAAATTCAATAACGCGTTTTTTTTGGTTTGGTCACAGTTTTCGTTCCCCTCATTAGATATGATTTTAACGGGATCACGAATTTGACGAGCATATACCGAGTGCCATGTCAAATCAGCCCCGCGAAGCGAGGCTGAGAGCGCGCGTGTATCTAGTCCTAGAGTAACCACGCGATTCGTAATTATGACTAGTATTTACTGCTCTGTAATGGGACTGGTCATACAGGCGCTTTCAGCCAGACAGAACATACAAGAAGTACTTAAGACTTTGAAATGATTTTGAGAGTGCGGGCCAACTTAATACAACATACACGCGTTTTCAGCCCCGCTTTGCGGGGCTCGTCTATCATCAAACTAGTTTCACGCGCGCTTTCAAAAAAGTCCTTGTCTCTGAAGCGGGTGATTTCTTTGCACAAACACCTGTTTCGAACGTAACAGTAAACGCAATAGTCACGCACCGGAGCTCACTTTCGGTCTGCTCAGGTCTCTTTGCCACATAATCGGTAAAAACATGCTTTCAGCCCGCTTTGCGGGGCTAATTTTGTTAGGCTGTTTTGTTATGAGATTTTTGGGGAACCTACACTTTTTGTATGTATTTTTAAGCACATTTTTACGGCGTCGTCGGATTTGGTCGAATGTAGAAAAGGTCGAAGCCCTGAAAAGGTCGAAAAATAAAAGGTCGAAAATGCCATAAAAGGACGCAAACCTAAAATGGTCTAAACCTGATAAGGCGGAAGACCCGAAAAGTTCAAAACTGAAAACCTCGAACTCGACTTTTTCAGGTCTCGCCCTTTTCCGCCATTTTCGACCTTTTCTTTTTCGACCTTTTCAGGGCTTCGACCTTTTCTGTATTCGACCAAATCCGACTGCGCCCATTTTTACTGATTATTTGAAAGTTTACATCCAGAAACAAAAAGTACGTAAATTCTTAATGTAAAGGTTTATAGCGAAACCCACTAACATAGGGGCACCGGATATTCTCTGAACAATCACAGTTTTATTTAATTAATAATTTTTCCAGAGGCTCATTAATTCGTGGGAGAGCACGGGAGTTAATCGTGATGGTATATTATATGAAATTTCAAAAAAATGTCTACCTCATTGATTCCTCTCCAAATCACGCCGAAATTGTAATTTCACACCCAATTTTGCATATTTGATTTTGTAAACTGAACATATATATATATATAACATATTTTAACATGTATATATATTCTGCTTTGAATATCATGGGGACATTTTGTGGCATAATCTCTAAGTCATTTAAAGGACAAAGGCCAATTTTGATTCACGGAAAACCGCTTTTGAGGAACGGCAAACCGACGTATTATCAATTGTCATATTTTTTTTTCGTCCAGCCATTTCAATTTATTCTAGCCTGAGCTGGCATGTTTTGATTACGCTATAATAGCGCAAAACACTCTTCCAAATATTAAGCAATAAATCGGAACTTTATAGTTCGGTAAGTGAAGCGAAAATGTGAAATAGAAATTTTGACAAATATGTTTAACCCCCTCACACCAGAACAAAAATAATAGAAAACGTTTTTAAGACTAAAATCGATTGTTTCAATATTATCAAAAATATGAAATGTTCAAATCAGGGCTCGGTATAATTCAAAAACNTACCTCATTGATTCCTCTCCAAATCACGCCGAAATTGTAATTTCACACCCAATTTTGCATATTTGATTTTGTAAACTGAACATATATATATATAACATATTTTAACATGTATATATATTCTGCTTTGAATATCATGGGGACATTTTGTGGCATAATCTCTAAGTCATTTAAAGGACAAAGGCCAATTTTGATTCACGGAAAACCGCTTTTGAGGAACGGCAAACCGACGTATTATCAATTGTCATATTTTTTTTTTCGTCCAGCCATTTCAATTTATTCTAGCCTGAGCTGGCATGTTTTGATTACGCTATAATAGCGCAAAACACTCTTCCAAATATTAAGCAATAAATCGGAACTTTATAGTTCGGTAAGTGAAGCGAAAATGTGAAATAGAAATTTTGACAAATATGTTTAACCCCCTCACACCAGAACAAAAATAATAGAAAACGTTTTTAAGACTAAAATCGATTGTTTCAATATTATCAAAAATATGAAATGTTCAAATCAGGGCTCGGTATAATTCAAAAACCAAATGAGCTGTGCTGAAGTTCAGCAGCTGAACTGTCCTCTCGAGCCCAAAAACAAAAACGAGCTGTCCTGAACTGGCTTGTTGGTCCAAAAAATAATATTGAGCTGGCCCGTCAAACTACCCAGTCAGCTGTCGAGCTGGGAAGGCCAGCTAGCTGTTGCCGAGCCCAACAATACACAATTAAAACCGAAAAATAACGTTTGAATTTGAATTAAATTTTTGTCAAGTTTCTCGCCTACGCACTACTCATTAGAATTAATAGTTTTGATTTGAATTCACAATTTTATTTGAAATACAAATTGAAATTTTTATTGCAATACAGCCCTGTTTTTCCTCAATAGTTTATACGGATGTAATGTCTTTTCATAATCAATATATCGACCTTTTTCATTTATGACGCGAATGTTATTTGAAAGCACTAGAAGAATAAAATAGCATTGTGATATGGGCATCCAATAAAGGCAAAGTTTTGAAACGGTAATCGAATTGCCATTTCCAGTCAGTCGGACAGTGTATAAAAGATGGACGGCAAACTCGCCGTAAATTCGAGTGAGTATAAGTGACAATTTTGGAAATTTACTTTGACACTGAAAATGACCGTCATCGGCACACAAATCGAATACAAATCGAATACAAATCGAATTGGAGATTACTCTTATTGACTTCGCGACCTTTTTTTCTACTTAAAAACAGTGGTCGCAAAATCTCATCCAAAACAGCATTTAGCGACCATGTGGTCGCGAAACCATATTTTGAACAACAATTCCGGACCAAATGGTGTGGTCGTGAAAGTCCTTATAAAGGGGTCTTTCGCGACCATTTGTGAAACACAATTTGTGCCATATGGCACTGTCGGAGCCGCAGGAGTTAAGAAAAGGGCATCACAACATGAATCAATTTCTGCCTGCTTTCCTTAACTGCTGCGCGTCCGGCTGCGCTTTTTGGCGCACTTTTTCAAACGAATGCGCCAAAAAGCGCAGCCGGGCGCGCCACGGAGTAGTAAATCCGGACGCGTAGCAGTTAAGAACGAAATAAGTTGTAAACGCCTGAGAGTTGGGACTCAAATTATAACCAAATACACTGTCACACAAATTTAAAACATTCGCAATTTAACTCCCAGGGGGAAGTGCGTGTAAATAGACACGCAACTTGTTTTTTCGTCGATTTAAGGCATATGGAGGTCCTGTAGGGCAAAACGGGTATTGATGACCTCCCCTCAACTTTTCGAAAAAATTCGATTGACGGTGTTATTTTTTGCGTAGGTTGGAGATTTCGAACAGCTCTCTAGGGGGCCCTGGTAGCCCANCGACGTATTATCAATTGTCATATTTTTTTTCGTCCAGCCATTTCAATTTATTCTAGCCTGAGCTGGCATGTTTTGATTACGCTATAATAGCGCAAAACACTCTTCCAAATATTAAGCAATAAATCGGAACTTTATAGTTCGGTAAGTGGAGCGAAAATGTGAAATAGAAATTTTGACAAATATGTTTAACCCCCTCACACCAAAACGAGAATTATAGAAAACGTTTTTAAGACTAAAATCGACTGTTTCAAAATTATCAAAAATATTAAATGTTCAAATCAGGGCTCGGTATAATTCAAAACCAAATGAGCTGTGCTGAACTGTCCTCTGGAGCCCAAAAAACGAGCAGTGCTGAGCTGGCATGCCGGGCCGAAAAATAATATTTAGCTGGCCTGTCGAACTGCCCAGCCAGCTGTCGAGCTGTGAAGGCTAGCTAGCTGTTTCCGAGCCCAAAAATACATAATTAAAATCAAAAAATAACCACCTAAACATTTCAATTAATATCATTTGGGTATACAGTATACCGTATACTTATTAATACTTTTTATTAAATTTTTGTCAACTTTTCCGCCTACGCACTACCCATTTGAATTAACAGTTTTTTTTTGAATTCACAATTTTATTTGAAATACAAATTGAAATTCTTATTGTTATACAACCCTGTGTTTCCTCACTAGTTTATACGGATGTAATGTCTTTTGATAATCAATATATCGACCTTTTTCATTTATGACGCGCATGTTATTTGAAAGCACAAGAAGAATAAAATAGCATTGTGATATGGGCATCCAATAAAAGTCAAAGTTTTGAAACGGTAATCGAATTGCCATTTCCAGTCAATCGGACAGTGTATAAAACATAGACGGCAAATTCCCCTTAATCAGGTCAGTACATGTATAAGTGACACTGTATAAGTGACAATTTTGGAAACTTACTTTGACACTGAAAATAACCGTCATCGTCACACAAAACGAATACAAAAATCGGATTGGAGATTACTCTTATTGATTTCGAGCTATTACCGGAATGAATGTAAACCGTGCCATATGGGACTGTCGAGGCCGCAGGAGTTAAGGCCCCTTGAGGCCCTTAACTTATAGGAGTCTATTAACTTAAGAGAAGGGCAACAATTTTTGCCCGTTTGCCTTAAGAATTTTATGACATTAAAACTGTAGGGTTCACGAGACTTTCAAAAATATAAAATACTTATAACCTTTATAGATAATGATCGTAGTCATTTTTTGATTAGAACAAACCAAACAAACTCTAGTATTTGTTGGTGCGAAAAAAAGCGTGAAATAGGAAGTGGCAAATTATTTCATTACTCATAATTGCTCACTGTCATCTTTTTTAAATTCTCTATTTATTGTTAGTTTTTGAACTTCCCGCCCATAAATAGATGAACACAATAATGGCGCTAAAACGTGAAACGGATGTTTTTTGTTGCGAAAAGAGTGAAATTTAAAAAAAATATATTTTTACTTTGTTAAATGGGACTAAAAGAATTTGCCCATCCTTCCGGAAGGTAAACTGAGTGATGTCAGGCGTCTAATTGGAATCATCCTTCCATTCTTTCCTAGTATTCAGCTTTTTTGTATTTGGCCTATATAACTCTAATAATTTTTTTATACGTAAAACTATGACCAAACTTAAAATTCAGTCTCGCAAAAAATGCAGTTTTTTAGTGCTGCCGGTCCCGTGAATGACGTTTTGCGGACGAAACCTAAAAATGAAGTACGAAAACGGAAAATTTTGTCACCGTTTGCATGTTTCTAGAATAAGAAAGAGCATTTTTTATAGGTTAGGTTGTTCGCGATACAATGTACTGACTGGACGGTATAAAAAGCGACCAATTGTTGACAAGTTTTTGAAAAAATTCACTTGTCAATAATTGGTCGCTTTTTATACCGACCAGCCGGTAGAAATGTCGCAAATTCCTATTCTAGAATTAATCGCTCTCGTCCTTTATTAGGTCAAAATAGGCAAATATGGCACGTTAAAAAATTCTCTCGCGAACAACCTCTACTCGGCGTTTTACATGAATTTCCGCCGTGTTTTTCCCGCATTTTCTAGATGACAATAATCGGGTTTCTGATGTGCGGAAAAAACCCGAGGTTGGCTATCTAGAAAATACGAGAGAAAAAACGGCGGAAATTCATGTAAAACGCTGAGTAGCTTTGACCAGTTGGAAAAACTCAATAAAATTTTTAGCAGGTGTCATATCTGTAAAGTTTCTTTATTAGCCGTTTTACCAGGTCGAGTTAGTCAATCTTTTCGTATCGGGACGGGTTCGACGGAAAAATTCCTAAAAATATTTTTTTAAGAATCACTTCACGTTCAAAATAAAATTGAATTACTCGTCCCTGAAAAAAAAGAACTGTTTTACTCCAGGTACCAAAAACAGTAAACATTTTAACAAATTAGGCAAACGAAAAACAAAAAATGGTGCAAATACCATTTAAGCGCAACGGCTCAGGTGTTTCTGGGCCCAGGGGTCCGTGAGACAATCAGATTTGTTACCAAAATCGTTTTTTAGCCCGTGCAAAGAACCTTTTTTTTCAACAAACTGTTCGTTTTTTGTTCCCATCTGGATTAATCAGTCTTATTTTTTGTTGGTTTTAATACATGGTTTTGTATACATGTGTCTACATGTGATAAAATTGGGGATTAGATCGATTTTCTTCTCTTTTATTAAACCAAAAAATATATGGAACCTCAGGAAAGTACATCTTTTTTTTCGCACGTTTTTTTTAAATATTTTTTGTTATTGTTTCGTTTTTGTATTGACAACGTGTGTGATAAATGACAATTAAATGGATAAACAATCCGTCAGTGTAGGCAGTACAAGCAGGCGAATTACTTAATCAATATTAATACTAATTAATTCACGCGTGATTTCTGAAGCATTTAATTGATACATATTCACACCAACTTGAATTCAGCGCAGGGTTTGAAAAAAAGTGTTTTTTTAGTCAAAATGAAAATTTTCTTAGAGAAAAAAAATAAACCATTATCACAAAATTTTCGCCCATTTAGAGGCCTTAAATCAAATTTATCACGTGACAGGCTGAACTTGAGCCAAAACTGGATTAGCCCACTACAGTTCACTTTTTAATTTTACGTCGAATGGACAATTTTTTTTTTGGAAAAAATTTTGGTTATGGCTTATTTTTTCTCTTACGAAGCTTTCGTCCATTTTCAAACCCTGATTTACCGTATGAATTGTTTTTTAGCGTATGGGTTTAACTCCTAAACGCATCTACTTGATAAATGTCCAGTTTTACCGTTTATACGCCATATTTTTGGTTAAATTCCTTTTTTGACCATTTTTTAATATGTTCTTTTTTAATTTTTTGGATATTGTTAATTTTGAAAATAATGAACAACACAGAAATTACAGGGGTCTCACATTATGGGACGGTTTGCTATTATTGACAAAAGTCCATTTTGTCCCTTAGTTTGAATTTTAAACCCTTTTTCGAAATAAAAGCGTCCCTTGATTTGCTTCTTGTTAAAAGTGTCTCTGAATTTGAATTCCGTTCCTCAATTTGGCGTCCCTTAATTTGAGACCCCCTGTAATACAGGGCCCGAAAAGTGTTAATTCAAATGGTTACCTCAAGTGGAAGCGCTGAAAAAAATCGGCCAACAAAGTGCATTAATTAAAATTCACATTGTTATTTCAAATGGTGGTGTAGTTTACGCGATTTGCATAACCGGGAATAAACCGGTTATTTTGAATAGCAAAATCTGTCTTTTCATCATAATGTTCATTTCATTTTCGTTATTAACATGCCATCTAAAATTGCCAGTCATAAGATATTTGACAGCAAATTCGATTTTTTTATGTAATATTTTCGTAAATTCTATATAAAGAATTTGTATTTATTAATTAGCTTGATCTGAATGTTTCCTCATATCACTGCACGATATACAGGGTGAGGTAATATAGATGCTAAGCCGTTTTTGGTTCGCGAGTGCGCTGACCGAATACAAGTCACCAAAAAACGGCTTAGCATCTATATTACCTCACCCTGTATTATAAATGCTACGAAATTGGTAATTAAACTCAATTTAAACGAACATTTAGTTGAATTTATATGAAGTAAAAATTCTTGCTGTTCTTATTAAAATATAGAATTCCAGAAAACGGCGAGAATTATTACAGCACAGACTGTGTATCACCCTTTGTTTTGTTACGGAGCGGCTCCTAACTTACGAAATAATTAACCAATAGTCCGTTTACTATCCAAATAGCTATTATCTAATTATATTAGTATGGTGGAAAGAAAGCGGGGATAGAATTGTACTTGTTTTGGGCAGGAACGTTCATCTGTGCTGAACACCACAATTGCAACGTTCCTCGTGCACCATCACAGAATTAAAATAAAAATTGGAGAAAAAAACATGAAGCAAAAATGAAAACATTACTAAGGCAAAACATTACTAAGGCAAAACATTACTAAGGCAAAGCAATCCAAAAAAGTGCTGCGTGTGACGCGTGCTCAACGAAATGCCAATCTTAACCAGTGTACAGTACGAGGTAAAATAACGTGTTTCTCGTTTTCTCAAATTTTGTATTCGAATAGGCTTAAAAACTAGAAAAGCGAGAAGCGGCTTATTATACCTCATACTGTAAGAAACGGCAACACGCTGCTTAGGCAGGGCCAAAAACTCCCCCTACGCTGTTATGTTGCAAATTTTTCTATTCGCTCAATTATCTTGCGCACTTTTGTTGGCCAACCTTTCGCCGAGATCTTTGTTTGTTCTTTTATAACGGACTTGTATGTGTGGAAGCTGCAAGATAACGGCACAGGTGCGTCCACATAATATTTGAATCCAAGTGAAAAAATGCTGATATCTACCGGTTGAGTTTCATGAAATCGGCCGAGCGTTTCTAGACAGTTTTAAAGACAATCTAGAAACGGTCGGCCGATTTACATGAAACGCAACCGGTAGCTGTGTAGTTTTCAGACTTCTTAAAAAGTTGATTAAATATCTTTTGACATGGGACATCTGATTACGCATTTAAGTCCAAACTGAGCACGTTTACGTCTCAAATAGGCAGATATTTTTTTTTTTTGCAATTTTATTGGCATGTTTACCCATTGAAAAAACGTGGAATTATATTTTGGGCCTGAACGTTAATTTATGCTGAACACCACAATTGCAACGTTGCTCGTGCACCATCAAACAAAAAAATTGGAGGAAAAAACATGAAAAAACGGGCAAACTGGAGCAGCACAAAAAGTGGTGCGTCGCGCACGCGCTAATAGCGAATAGGCTTTATTATGCTTGCTGCTACTAGCCTCCGCAAGAATGCGCGCTCGAGGATAAGATCGGGTTTGTCAGAGCGTTATTTTTTTTTTGGACTCCACGCTGCCTCATCTACACGCTCCTCTTTTTTTCTGTAACCCTATGCCGATAATGTGTGTAGTGATATTATTATACGCATAGAGAGCGCATAGTGAACGTTGCACGAGACTCCCTCTATTTTCCGCATCACTTGAAGGACCTTGGGTAGGGCCTTTGCTGACTCAACCGACTGTTACTAACCATTGTTTTAAACAGCAAATTCATAGAACAGTCAAACTAACTTAATGAACGGTATCCCATACACTTCATAGAAAAACATAAAACGTTGAACACACACATACAAAAAAAAAAACTTTATCACTTTTTTCAAACTTTTTTTTTCGAGAAACAAGAGACTACGAAAATTTACGGAAGGCATCGAACGGTAAGCAAAAAAAAACAAGACGAAGTAGGGATGTGTCTGGTACGTGGTTTCCGCGCGGTTTTATGCGCACAAATGTGAAAGCGAAATATGTTGAAAAACGGCTTATTAAATATACTTTTTTGCGATAACAAAGTTTATTCGGCCAACAATTATATTTGAAAAGTAAAATTGAAGAGCTCTTCATTTTTTATCGGTTTTAAAAATCTTCAGAAAAGTAACTCTGAAAAAACGAAAAAAGATAAGGTTTTTTTGAAAATTACTTTTCTGAAGACGGTGAAAACCCAAATATATAAAAACACAACTTTTATAGTTTAACTTAATTAATCATTGTTGTGTTTTCACAGATAAATAGATACGTTTTCCAGTTTTTCTAGAGAAAAACGGGGAGAAGCCTACACCTTGCACCAGAGCGTCCCTAAGCGAACACAACAAAGAGATAAACTTATTTTCATGTTTTTTTTGTAGGGTATTGAGATGGAATCATCGCTCATTAACCCCTCGATAATGAGTATTTATCATGCGGGTCTGTCCCGCATTCCGCACGGAGCCAGCCTATTTCAACAGTTTCGGCCCGCTATGCCCATGTGGCCCCATGCAGCCCCCCTTGTGCAGAGCCACTCGGCTTCATTAGGCAGTCCCTACACACTCAACCTTCAAAAACCGACAGACGATTCGTGTGGTGGGTCCAGCGCCTCGAATGCGTCTGATACAAATGGTTCCGGCGACGAGGTATAACTTAAAAATTGTTGTCAAAAAGTGGCCACTCTAGTCCAAAAATCACGACTCTAGTCTAGACGCGACCATTCTAGTCTCAACGTAACCACTCTAGTCCAAAAATGACCACTTTAGTACAAAGAATGACCAATTTGGCCCAGAGTCTCTGGATTATTAATCCCATTATGGACCTTATTTTGGGAACACTAACCCGTCCCTTATGTCATTAGGCTAATTCGCGTAACACATGTACAGTCTGTAGCTTGTTTTAGACTTGACATTTGTCAAATTTACTCGAATGAAAACCGTCCTATATGAGAATGGAGACTGTAAATGATACTTTTCCATTTTCAATTAGGAAAAGTGTAAAAATTTAGATGTAATAATTGCGTAGTTTTTTTTAGAAAATTGAGGGTGAAATTATAGCCAGTCAATGGCTACCCTTAACCAAGTTTATTTATCACGAAACCAAAAAAAATGAGTTGTTAAATATCCGGTGTTGCACCAAATGTTTAATGAAAAAGCGGTTGCACCGACTAACAGCGCTTAATTCGCACTTGTTTAACATTATTTTCCAATATTCAAACTTAAACTATAAAACCTTAACAAACTGAGTTTTTTTATATTTTGGATGCATTCAAAATGAGGTCAAATCCACCCAAAAATTTTTTTCTTAATTTCTTTTTGTTTTGTTTCCTCAAAAACATCAGCAAGGTGTCAAAAAGGCGTGCCATTTGATAAATTGAACTCGACCATAAAACCAAAATGCCAAAATTTAAATCTTTTTAGACCGCTATTTTAAAAAAAATATTTTATAGGTTCTTATTGTTGATGAGAAACGTGTTTAAACGGTCGTTTGATGTTAAATGTTTTTGAGAATTCTTGATAGCATAGAAAATTTCGATAAATTGAAATAAAACCGACCATTTTTCTCAGAAAATTCGATTTTTCATAAAATGGCTATTTTCGGAAAAATGTTTTTTGAAAATGGACATATTTTTAAAAATGACCATGTTTTTTTCAAAAACGATCATTTTCTCAAAAAGGATATTAGATACAAACAGTAACTCGACAGAGTTTTTCAAAAACTACCAGGTTTTCAAAAACGACTATTTTCTCAAAAACGAACAATTTTGATTGTAAGCGAAAGGTGTAATTGTCTCGCGCTTCCAATTTTGATTGGCCGCGTTATAATCGCGATGCTTCGATTCGCGAGCAAGAATTACCAATTTGCTCTTTTTTTTTCTTTAGCTTACAATTTGGTTGGAAGCGCGTGTCCCGCTTCCAACCTTATATTGTTTTTTTTTTCATCAAAGCCTCACGATAATAGACCCATTTTAACCTAAAAATTTCTAGGTTGATGTTGAAGTAATCGATACAGAAAAGGACGAGCTGGAAAGTTGTTGCCAAAGTGGCAAATCTCTGAAATTTTCAATTGGCAATTTGCTAAAAAATGACACAAAATCTAAAAGCTGTACTCATCATCACCATCACCATGGATCACCCGCATGTCGCCCATCAATGCACGGTTTGGGAAATATTCATCACAGTGTCGCGGCCGGTATGTCGCCCATTTTGGGACAACAGCAACAGAGCCATTTTGAACATTCGTTATTTACGTCGATGATAAAAATGCAACATCAACAGCAACAAATTCACCGAATCAAACAAGAGGTTTGTAAACATCTTTATCATCAATCATTGCTTCATATAGAAATAAAAATATATGTCGGATAAACGTTTTCTGCGGAATAAATTTCTCCGAAATGTCACAAAATGAAATTGTCCAAAAAATTGGCTTAACAGCTCATATTTCAATTTTTTTAAGTAAGTTTAAAAAAAATCATTATAATGAATTCAAAATTTAAAAAAAACACCACCGTTCTGTTTATCTATATATCGAGGATAACTCATGAATTCGACTCAAACCCATACAAAAAAATACGGCTGCTACCGTAGTAGTAATCATACAAATAATCGTGTTTTTTTTTTGTCCACTAGATGACAGCAAAAAAAAACGAAAGCATCTTTTAAATAATAAGATAGTACTATAATGATTTAAAGTCATTAGGTCATATGAGAATTGCGTCGATTTCATAAGTAATCCTCGATAGAAATCAGCAATATGGCAGGAGTGACTGAAAAAAAAAAATTGAAAATAACTACAGTATGGGGTAAAATACCGTGCTTCTCGCTTTCTCAAATTGTGTATTTTAATAGGCTTTAAAACTAAAAAGTCGAGCAGCGCGTTATTATGCCTCATACTGTATGACAATTTTATCGTCTCTAAAAAAACTATACTATTAGAACCATGGAGTATGAATCATATTATATCATAAAATACGTATAGTAATTGAATGATAACGGATTTAAAACAAATTAAATTACGAAACGAACAGTAGAAAAGTTTTTATAAATGAAATAATTTTTGTGCTTATCATTAACTGATTATTGGTAAAAATATAATTACAGTTGGGTAATCCTAATCGTAACACTTTCACACCCATAAAAACTGTTACGTTTAGGATAATTCGTTACGATTAGGCTTCACTGTTACAATTAGTTTTCAACTATCCCTAACCATACCATTTATATACTAAATACACAGGGTGCGGCGTTATGTTTCACCCCGTTATGTTTCACTTTTGCTCGCCCGTGCTGGTATGTTTCACTTTTTTTAGCAGATATTTGCCCATAAATTATGGGCCGTAATACATAGGCTATGTAACATAGCTTTATACAGGGTGAGGTAATATAGATGCTAAGCCGTTTTTGGTTCGCGAGTGCGCTGAGCGATTATAAGTCACCAAAAAACGGCTTAGCGTCTTATTACCTAACACTGTATGTTAAGCCGTACGCCGTTATGTTTCACTTTCTAAACATAATTATTCAAAAAGTTATAATCACATTACGTAACTTTTCTGCACCGAAAGTCATAAATCATTTCTACGTAGACTCACAACATTTACTGAATAATGTTCGGGAAAGAATCTTCTGGCCCTGTAAAAAATCAATATCGAAAAGAAATATATTTCAGTATCATACAAATGATTTGATTAAAAACACAGTGCGTTGACCAGCGGTACACCAATATTAAATTAAAACAATATAGGAAATTTTAACGCGTCACGACGGCGAGACTGGCACCATCTGCGCAGTTATCTTGCGAGCAATTTCCTTTCGAAACTTGTGTTTATTATTTTATTATTTTTTTCTATCATTTTGCACTATTTTCGTGACATCATAGCCACCTCCGCACTGTGCAGTTATCTTTCATTTATTTTTTTTTAATTCAAATCAGTTATTTTACTTTATACAGAGTCTGTTTATTATCAAACTATATCCAAAAGAAGGATCTACAGCACGCTATTTTTTATCCGCCCAAAAACGAGAGCAATCTTATAAGAACGAGCGGCAACGTCCCAATTGGGCGTTGTTACGGACAACACGATCAACACGTAACTTATCTAGTCTCAGCAACACAAAAAAAATTAGACGGTCGGTTAAAACAGTGGGACCCTTTAAAATGATCAAATTTTATTTTTGATCACTGTCACTTAACTTCAATAATTATAACCGGTTTTTATGACCATCTCCGATTTTTTTTTTCAATTTTTGTCATGACGCGTCAATTTTTCCGAGTGCTGCGAGCTCATGTCCGATTTTTTTTTTGCAATTTTCGTCAATATTTCCGAGTGCTTCGGGCTCATGTCCGTTTTTCCCCGATTTATTTTGTATTTTTGTTCAATTTTCCGGTTATTTCAGGATTATTACCGACTTTTCTTACCTATCCTCAGCGAAAAAAACATTAGACAGTCGATTAAAACATTTTTTTCAGAACGAAATTAAAATTTAAAATTTACGTTTTGATGACATTACTGTGTATTGACGCTAAAAGCGTAGCGATTTTCACGTAGGTTAAAAAATGACTGGAGTCATACTGTCATTGACTGGAATTTTAATATCTAAAAGATGCATTATGTGTATTTGAGGATTTTTTAACCTACGTTAAAATTGCCTCGCTTTTGGCTTCAATGCACCTAGATTTCCTATAGGAGCAAAAATGCATGAATTTCACCCTAGGAGTTAAAATGCTGCAAACAAAAAATAAATAAATGCTGTGGTTGCGATAAACGTGAACGAAGAAAACATGATGTTCATTTTCACCATTTCCATTTGGATTTGTAATCAACTAGTACCGTGTATGGGCCATTCATGTGTTGTTTATACGCACTCATAACCATAGATGGAATTAATCCATTTTTTTTGTTTTATATCGAGAGGGTCTGCGCTACGTGCATTCTAAACGTCAAGATCGTAATTATAATTCCCGTAGCATGGCCCGCCTGTTTGGACCATAAATATAATAAAAAAAAGTCACTTAATAACACCGCGGCGCTTTGGCCAAAAATAAATTGCATAAATTCTAAAATTAACGTTTGTTCATTCAACACTGAAGAGTTTCTAAACGGTTACGACGTTTATGCAATACAGGCTTTCCGACCGCTTATTTTTACCACAGTTGTTATTTTAGAAATATACCTAACCGTTCTGGAACTTTTTTTGGAGGGCGTCCAATTAATTATGTTATAAATAGTCATTGTTGAACTGATCAAATTAAAATGACAATGTTATTTTGTAAAACACGTCTGAATATACACACAGACATTTTTTCTATTTCGTAAAACAAAACGCTAGAGAAATCAATAGTACAGGGTGAGGTAATATAGATGCTAAGCCGTTTTTGGTGAGTTATATTCGCTCAGCGCACTCGCGAAAAAAACGGCTTAGCATCTATATTACCTCACCCTGTAGGCGCATTATTTAGGACCTTAGTTTTAGAATTTTTTAATTTCAAAATTTACACATTTTTTTTTATCAAAGCGACGTGATAGTTTCCATGATTTTGAAAATAATTAGCGCGTCGCTTTCATTTGACTAGCACGTTATCATAGATAGGTTATTAATAATAGTTTTTTGCCAATTTACATTTTAGTGTGTTAATAAGCTGAAAGCGACCCGGTCATATTACCTCCCACGCGAAAATTTGTACTCATTGTGTGGGAGGTAATATGACCGAGTCGCTTTCAGCTTGTGAACACATTACTTCATTTCAGGTTTTTATTAAATGTTTATTAGCACTAATTTAATTTTTTGATTTATATGTGACATTATTATATGTCAAAGCCGAAAACTTGCCGTTTTTTTTCTAGAAAATATTCATACTGTCTGAGTTTTTTGAAAAAACGAAAAATTCTGGATAAAAAAGAATACACTCCTTGAGGGTTTATCTGCCCATTTCACGACTTGAAAAGTGGGCAGATAAACCGAAATTGGGCAGATAAACCCGCAGGCGTAGGCGGAAAACTTTGCTGAAATATTTTTGGGTAGATAAACCGACGGTCGGGCTCTTTCTAGATTTGTATCAAATTTCGGTGTAATAAATTTCGGTGTTATAAACTGTATATCTGTGTATCTTTGTTCTTGTTAAAATTGAAATTACAATATGGCAAAAAAGAAAAACTTTATTTAACACTTTTCGGTTGATACGAAAAAAAAGAGATTTTCAAATTATACGATGAAGGTCCCAAAAATGACTCAGTGGGCAGATAAACCCTCAAGCGTAGGCGGGATTCCTGGAAAACTTTTCCTCAAAAACTGGGCAGATAAACCGTCCATCGGGGCTTTTTGGGCAGATAAACCCCGGGCAGATAAACCCTCAGGGAGTGTATCACAACGCCCACAACAAATATTCTAAAACAATTCACTGTCTAGTAAAGTTTCCCGAAGTGTGGGCGTGATGCGTAGAAATTTGAGCGTAGAAATTCAGCCAATCAGCGTTGAATCTAGAATTTTCCGTTTTTTCATAAAACTCAGACAGTACATATAATAATATAATAAATTTGTAGCGTTTTTTTTTGTCTTTTTTTTCTTTTATTTACGTCTTTTGGTGATTCATTTTTAACTTTTTCGCACTTTACCCGATGTATTTTCGACTATTTCGATTTGTTTTTTTTTTTGTCGGATTTCCGTATTTTGTCCGGTTTTAGTAGTTTTCCCCTTTTGTCCGTTTGTATTATTGTTCATTAACTTGCATCATTATTTATCACATATAAAACTTAAACTTGTGACTTTATGATATTCTCCCGCGTTTTGCATAATTATTTATTATCTTTATCATCAAGGTTGCAAAACATAATTGGCTCAGTTAATGTTCCGTTTTCGGAGATAAGACAAAAAAACAGCAATAAAACGTTTGAATTTAGAATGATGAGGAAGGAACGTCTGATGACCCATTCAAATGCGAAATTTGTGGAAAGTGTTTTAAGCATGTCCGTATGCTTAACCGTCACCGCCGCAATCACTCCCCGTTCAAAAAATACAAATGCACCTATTGTGGAAAGGGCTTCAATGACTCATTCGACTTAAAGCGACACGTTCGAACCCACACTGGTTTGAATCGATTAATTTTCATCACTTTCATACTTTATAATAATGCATGCCCGGATTTTTTCATCCGTTAAGCCCATCATCTCTCATTTTGTTAGCCTAGTTAGCGACCCATTATTAAATATATTGTTAATTTTAAGGTGTGAAACCGTATAAGTGCGATTATTGCGAGAAATCATTTACACAGCGATGCAGCTTGGAATCACATCAGGACAAAATCCATGGCCTAAAACACAAATTGGCGTACAAACAGAGACGCGAGAAAATTTACGTTTGCGAAGATTGTGGTTATTCGACGAGTGATGTTAGGTAAGCGTGATAAATAATGAGATCATAAACTTTTTACTCACAAATTTTGTAATAGATGCTGGTTCTAAATTGGCTCACAAACTTTTCTCGGATTGTTCTAGAATTGTTACAAAATTGTTCTAGAATTGTTCTAGAATTGTTCTAGAATTGTTCTAGAATTGTTCCAGAATTGTTCTAGAATTGTTCTAGAATTGTTCTAGAAATTCTTCTTGAGTTTTTCTAGAATTCTTCTAGAATTCTTCTAGAAATTCTTCTAGAATTTTTGTAAAAATTTTTCTTGAGTTTTTCTAGAATTATTCTGGAATTGTTCTAGAACTGTTCTAGAATTGTTCTGGAATTTTTCCAGAATTCTTCTGTATTTTGAATTGTTCTGGAGAAAAATAGTGTCAATAAAAACTAACAAAACGCTCCAGAATTTTCATTTCTATATGCACCACAAAAATCAAAAAAATATAACCATTCTAGAACACGGTCGAGTGCAAAATTTTATAGGTGGGCTGTTTCTTGTTGTGTACAAAGTTTGTAGTACAAACAGAAATATTTTTTAATATTTTTTGATAATTAGATTTTAATGAAATTAAATAATATTTCTATTTATTTAGGGATCATTACAAGCACGCACGGGAGTCCCATAAAGAGCAAGATCATCTGACTATAATGAAATCCCTTCCTCCAAGTGGTCTGATTTTGTAGCTGCTTCAAAAACTCAATTATCCAAGCGCCAATTTGGATGGATGAGACGCGTCACCAGCGACGTTTTTTACGTTCTTTTCAAAAAGCTGTATATTTTATTCGTTCTCGTTACTTTTTCATGTTATTATATTTCCAAATGGTATTATGGGAATTTGCGCGTTGTGCAATGAGCATGCGATCATACTCGCAGAACAGAAGTGCAAAATAATATCATTTAGAAATTTTGCGACCGGTTTTTCAGGGTGCCCGTTTGCTAAAAAAGGAGTCTTATAACCCGGCCAATCACACGATCCATTTGGGAAAAATATATTATGTACAATTAATTAAGTTATTATATGTCAAAGCCCAAAACTTACCTTTTTATTCTAGTAAATTAGTAGAACGGATAAAAAGCGTCCTATAATTTTCTAGAATAAAAACGGTAACTTTTCGTATTTGACATATTATATGCCAATACCGTTATTGTGCCAAAAATACATATTTTGTAACATAATGTAACATTTTGTCACTTCGGCATTATGTTTTTTTCTAATGAAAATTTTCGAAAAAGTATTATTTAAAAAATTGTAATTAAAGTGCTCCAAAAAGTGTACTTAAAATTCTTAAAAATGGCAACATAATTGGTGTAACTATAACTTATTAATGATTAAATGAACATTGATCTCAAATTGGACCGTTTGTTCGTCGATTACTAAGACACCTCTAAATTGATATCAAGGGCACCACAAATTGGGCACATCTTTAATTAGGATGGTAGAAATGTAATTGTATAAAATTTATTTTCAAGCGTTAATTTCAGAGTAAAAATAGCAAATATTGATAAATTCTATTTTTTGTACATTGAAGGGAAAAATATCAACACAAAAAAAACGCTTGAAATAACGTAATGTTGCAAAGAATTCTTTTAAAGCTCAAGTATTTCTAAATAAATTATAATTGACCTTTAAAATGTATTCATTGTGACACTTTTCTGCCAAATTTTTAATAAACTTTATCGTTTGCTGTTTTAATATTGTACTTTTTTTCACTGTAAGGCCCATTTATATTTCATATAAATAATAATAAAAATGTTTTTGAAATTATAGTTTACTTGTCTTATATTTACTTATCCAATACAGTATGAGGTATAATAACGCGCTTCTCGCTTTTCACGGTTTTAAGTCGACAAAATTTGAGAAATCGAGAACACGTTATTTTTACTCCATACTGTATCTCTTTCCAGATTTATCCGTACATGTCTTTTTCCATTTTCAGATTGTGCCGTATTCAGTGAGTACTATTCATTTCCTATTTTTATTCTAGTTTTTCGTAGACAGAATACAAAGTTTGTCAAAAAATCAATAAATGGATTTATTTTCCTGGGAAGTTAACGATTAACGTTCGTTCTGAAACGAAAAATTCGTTTTATAGATTAAGAGCAATAGCAAAAAAGTGTCCCAAATTGAACCACCGTTGCTAAACGGCCGCATACAATGAGTTATTTTTATAGATGGCTGAAATATTGCTCCATTAAACTTACCTTCAAATTGGCGCGCTTATTGGACGTTAATTCAAATCGCGGCCGCTGATTGGCTGGATAAACTTACGGTTCTCGCGCGAGAACATTGGCGAAATATAAAAACAACTCATTGTACTCGCTGTTTTCATGCTGACGTTGCAAAAATTTTCTTGGTCATAAAGAATTACACCGTTTCGTTAATGATAATAAGCAAACTCAGTATTAATTAGCAATACGTAACACTTTGTCAATATTTGTAAGGATGGCGGAACTGGACAAAAGAACACAAAAATCACACCGCCGTAAAATGCAATAAAGAAACGGCCTGTTTCTTGGCACTTTTTTGTTACAAAAACTTTCTCGCAGACCTCTTGCACTTTGTTGAACAGAAACGAGTGACTAGGGTGTTACGTGCTCATTTACATTTAATATAAAATCATTAACAAAGCCTTGTGGCCAAGGAAACTTGCTCACTCTCAAAAACTGGAATATTGAAAGAGTAACACATGAAACAAATCTGTAGTTTGGATTATATAATTTTTTTTGAAATAAAAGCATTTCGAAATGGGACTGTTTTCGATAACCGGTTCGAAATGGGGTGTTAAATTAGAATTGTGAATTAGCCTACTCCCTGTACGTGTTTCCATTTAACTTTTTGCACACCAGTTTTCTCACACGTTCTAAAATCATTTTTTCGCACAATTTTTTACGGCTTTTTTTGCCAAGGTTTAAAAACAAAACTTTTTCAAGCAAATTTTGTCAAACAATTTTTTTTAATTTTTATAACACAGTACAGTTTTGACAAAACAAACTGTTTTATATAAGGTGTGTCTTCAATAATACTAATATGTTTGTGGAAAACGATGGTGAAATAATAAAAATTGGATGAGGTGACCTTTTTGGCGCTAGAGAGCATTTTAACCCAAAAAACTACCTTAACCATTTATTGGACGCTCATTAATTGGACGCTCATTAATTGGACGCTCATTAATTGGACGCTTTTTTGGCCAAAAGGGGGTCATTCTGATAAAAAATGACCTCTTTTGTGACGATGCTCATTTATCGGACGCTATTTTCGAGAACCGAAAACGTCCGATAAATGGTTAAGGACTGTAGTAGAACGGAGGTCCCATTTCTCCGGATTAAGTTATTTTCAATGGTCGACTGTTTAAAAGATTAAACCTCTTGCCAACATCGCGACAAAAAATATTTAGTAAGAAAACTTGTCATGAATTACAAAATTCACATTGAGACTTTTCAGACTTTTCTGGACGGAAAAAAATAGAATTCTCTGAAACTCACATATATGACGCAGTTTGATGCAAAAATTTGAAAGAAGAGACACGTTTTGGCGCTAGAGAGCATTTTCGAGGCCAAAAGGTCGACCTATGACGTCACGTGACGTCTGTTAGTGTTTCACAGTGAAGGGACCTTTTGGCCTCGAAAATGCTCTCTAGCGCCAAAACGTGTTTCCTTTTTCAAATTTTTTATTTCACCAACGTAATCTACGCATCCAACTGCATCATATATGTGAGTTTCAGATAATTCTATTTTTCCGTCCAGAAAAGTCTGAAAAGTCTCATTAATATTAATACGATATTGCTTATTATCAATAAATAAAAATGGTACCATTTTCCGCCTTCTATATTTACGACGTGGAATTTGAGGTTAACGTTATATAATAGATGATTTTAACTGTCTGATCCAAAAANAGAATCCTTTTAAAGCTCAAGTATTTCTAAATAAATTATAATTGACCTTTAAAATGTATTCATTGTGACACTTTTCTGCCAAATTTTTAATAAACTTTATCGTTTGCTGTTTTAATATTGTACTTTTTTCACTGTAAGGCCCATTTATATTTCATATAAATAATAATAAAAATGTTTTTGAAATTAAAGTTCACTTGTCTTATATTTACTTATTCAATACAGTATGAGGTATAATAACGCGCTTCTCGCTTTTCACGGTTTTAAGTCGACAAAATTTGAGAAAGCGAGAACACGTTATTTTTACTCCATACTGTATCTCTTTCCAGATTTATCCGTTCATGTCTTTTTCCATTTTCAGATTGTGCCGTATTCAGTGAATACTATTCATTTCCTGTTTTTATTCTAGTTTTTCGTAGACAGAATACAAAGTTTGTCAAAAAAATCAATAAATGGATTTATTTTCCTGCGCAATTAACAATCTGAAACGAAAAATTCGTTTTATAGTTGATAGATTAAGAGCAAAAGCAAAAAAAGTGTCCCAAATTGAACCACCGTTGCTAAATGGCCGTTATTGGCTGCATACAATGAGTTATTTTTATATATTGCTCTAGTAAACTTACCTTCAAATTGGCGCGCTTATTGGACGTTAATTTAAATCGCGGCAGCTGATTGGCTGAATAAACCTACGGTTCTCGCGCGAGAACATTAGCGAGATATAAAAATAACTCATTGTCCTCGCTGTTTTCCTGCTGACGTTGCAAAAAATTTTTTGGTCATAAATAATGACACAGTTTCGTTAATGATAATAAGCAAACTCAGTATTAATTAGCAATACGTAACACTTTGTCAATATTTGTAAGGATGGCGGAACTGGACAAAAGAACACAAAAATCACACCGCCGTAAAATGCAATAAAGAAACGGCCTGTTTCTTGGCACTTTTTTGTTACAAAAATTTTCTCGCAGACCTCTTGCACTTTGTTGAACAGAAACGAGTGACTAGGGTGTTACGTGCTCATTTACATTTAATATCAAAATCATTAACAAAGCCTTGTGGCTAAAGAAACTTGCTCACCCTCAAAAACTGGAATATTGAAAGACTAACACATGAAACAAATCTGTAGTTTGGATTATATAATTTTTTTTTTGAAATAAAAAGCATTTCGAAATGGAACTTTTTTGGATAACCAGTTTAAAATGGGGTGTTCCGGAATTAGCCTACTCCCTGTACGTTTTTCCATTTAACTTCTTGCACACCAGTTTTCTCAGACACGTTCTAAAATCATTTTTTCGCACAATTCATTTACGGCCTTTTTGCCAAGGTTTAAAAACAAAACTTTTTCAAGCAAATTTTATCAAACAATTTGTTTAAATTTTTATAACAAAGTACAGTTTTGTATAATGTGTGTCTTCAATAATACTGATATGTTTGTGAAAAACGATGGTGAAATAATAAAAATTGGATGAGGTGACCTTTTGGCGCTAGAGAGCATTTTAACCCAAAAAACTACTTTAACCATTTATCGGACGCTCATTTATCGGACGCTTACTCATTTATCGGACGCTTTTTTGGCCAAAATGGGGTCATTCATTTATCAAACGCTATTTTCGAGAACCGAAAACGTCCGATAAATGGTTAAGGACTGTAGTAGAACCGAGGTCCCATTTCTCCGGATTTAAGTTCTTTTCAATGGTCGACTGTTTAAAAGATCAAACCTCTTGCCAACATCACGACAAAAAATATTTAGTAAGAAAACTTGTCATGAATTACAAAATTCACATTAATATTAATACGATATCGCTTATTATCAATAAATAAAAATGGTACCATTTTCCGCCTTCTATATTTACGACGTGGAATTTGAGGTTAACGTTATATAATAGATGATTTTAACTGTCTGATCCAAAAATAAAAACGTTTGTTGTCGTAGTAAATTAAATTGACTCCAATTTTCCATATTTTTTCTTGGCTCTATTTATTATGATGCAATCGTGATGTTTAAATCTTAATAGTACCGTCTGGTGGTATAATATTTATACTACTAACGTTACGTTAAAATTAGCATGTGATGTGATAGAAACGCGCCTAGATAATGTTAGAAATAGCTTTTGCAGCCAAAAAAATGTTTAGAAGAAAATGTTTTACAATGTTAATTTTTCATAACTTGTGTAATTGAGTTTAGTTCTAATTTGCCTCAAACATGCGCTCAGATAAAGTAAGATGGACCGAAAATTACGTGTTTCAAAATAGTAAAGCAAATTTACCCAAGACGCAAATTCACATTCCGAGAAAAGCGGCCATCCCTTTTTTGATTGAATTTTTCTAAAACACAAATTTAACGGAATTTTGAAACGTTAAATACTGCCCACGGGTGTATACAATTTAATTGAAGCGTTTTTTTCAGTAAAATTGATTCTAATTAAGACTCTCACCCCTCTCGCTCCCGTTTTTAATCTCCTGTTACGCTCCCGAAAGTGCCATATGGCACTGCGGCTAGAAACTCAAAGATCAAGCCGTGTCTATTTATTCCAATAATTATATAAAAACCAATATGATGAGCTGGCTTTTATATATTTATTGTAGCCGGATGTCAATTTCCGGTTAATCGGAAATTAATCCGAATAAATGATAACCGTGATAGTTCTAGAAACCGAATAAAAAAAACCCGATTAAAATTTGTGGTCATCAAGTCGACGGAATGGATACATGGGTGGGAAGGTTGGTGACTGTATTTACATTAAGGGACCTCAAATTAAGCGGCATTATTCAAGTAAAAGGGACACTTTAACCAAAATTATTCAATTTAAATGGACCTCGGTCAAAAATAAAAATAAAACCGTCCTTTAATGTGGGACCCCCTTGCATACAAATTATGCTTTTTGATGATCCAAATTAAAATTTGCAACTGTATTGCTAATTCACCTTTGATGTCGCTAATTAGAATTGGCCCTAAAAGCCCTTTTGAGGGTAATTTTATTACCAACAGCAAAGGTGTAATGTCAAAATGGATGAAAAGGAAATGGCAATCTGGAACCTGCCACGTTTTACAAAAATATTTTCGCATTCTAACTCTTGATCCACTAAATCTCCAAGTTTTTAATCCGTGATTTCACAACAATAGTCAGCTGCATTATTTTTTTTTTTACTTTTTTTGCCATAGTACCTCGAGCTCATAATCACCTGACAGACTCTATTTACTATTGCGCACAAAGTACCTTTTTTGTTTTCAACGGCAAGAGACACATATGAATAACATGGAAAGTAAAATAAATCCAAATTGAAGTCTCATTATTGTGTCAATTTATAACACTGTTATATAATGACAGTACTGAATCGTTCTAAAAATACTTCATTATGAAATTACGAAAGTTAAATAGCAACGAAGTTGTTGCCGGTACATGCACTGAGTGTGAAATATACCCTAGTGCAGTTTTATTTAGAAATGTGTCATCATAAATTATATTCCATAATATTTTCAGTCTGTCCTTTTTAAAGGACTGTCTAATAGACAGTTATCAGACAGGGGTCGGCAAGTAAGGGAAACTGTCCTGTTGAAAAAACGGCCCTTAGTTGGTGACCCGACCCTTATTTGAACATCCCGTATTACGGACTAGTAATGGGTTTGGTTAAATGACCAAAATGCCTTTTAACTTACAGCGGTCTGGTTATAAATTATAATGTCAACTTATAATGTCAAGCCCAAAAAACTGACTTGACCATAATGCACTTTGAAAAAACTGACTTGACCTTATATCTATCTGAATTTTTTCCATAAATCTTTATTAAAAGAATTAGTGGTGAGAAAAAGTTCAAAAAGACATTTAATAAAAAAAGTGTAAAAAGACATGATTTCTATAGAAAAAAAAATCATAAAAAGACTCAAAAACTGACAAGACCTTACTAGACCTTGTATAATTGTTATAACTATTGTTACCTTATAACCGAACCCCCGCCCCGTGTAACCAATACCGTTGTACTACAGGCGTTATTCTTTATAGGGTCAAGGTCTGAAAAAGAAACTTTGCTTTAGATGGATGTTCAAAAACTGACATGACCTAATAACGTTTCTGGCAAAAAAATCAAAAAGACATGATTTTATAAAAAAAAACTAAACTGACTGTCAAAATTCCTGATATAAGCAACAACGCCTGCATACAATGAATATAGAATTGAGTTGTTTTTTTGAATAAATTTCATGACTACCGTAAGTTATTGTAAATACGGGATTGATGAGTGTAATGAATTGAACCAAATTGGTGATCAATTCTAGGGCGGCTGTTATCTTGTTGTTTCTGGACTATTTTTTTCAAAACAGAAAAGAAAAAAAAAACGTAGGAAAAATAAGCACTTGGGTATTTTGACTGCGATGTGGGCCCAAGAAAGTGAGACGATTGATTTCGACTGACTAAAAAAAACCCCAAGACTCGAATCGCTGTATTTACTTTAACACCGACCGAGATAGCAAACTGCACTTTGAATTTATGCTTCTTTTTATAGCTTTTTCGCGTTTTTCTTTTTTTCTTATTTTCGGAACAAGTTGATCTGTTTATTTAGAACCATAATTACACACTTCCAGATTACTACTCACCATTTAGCCGGATCGAAGACGATGGCCCCCAATGTTGATTTAGTCGAGTCGGAAAGAAAAACCTCTCAAATGAAACAAATATGATTTTAACCGGACCAATCACACACACGCACCCCCTTATCAGAACATTTCAAACATAAACAAACGGCCAATGTCTAATTAAATTGATCGTTTTATTATTATTTTTGTTGGAGGTTGGGTCAATTAAGGTATGTATGCAGGCTGGAATGTATGTATACTCCATCTCACGTCAAATTCGGCCGCGCTTTAAAATTATTTGCCAGATGCGCCATTTTACATTTTGATTTTCAAATGCGGATGTTCCGACTTTCTACTGCCTTTCTCAGTATGCCACTACACAGGGTGCGCAGTTATCTTGCGAACTTGGTCCTTGAAAAGTCGCAAGATAAGCGTTTTTGGCAAGATAACTGCTTAGTGCATAATACAATTATTATAAATCCCGAAAAACAAAATCCTGAAAAGTCGCAAGATAAGCGTACGAGCGGCAATTTTCGCAAGATAACTGCGCACCCTGTGTATATAAAAAAATAAACTAAATTAAACCATGAACTAGATTTTCAATTGTGTTTTAATGGAATGGTTACCTTTTCAATTAAGTGGCGTTGGTTATAAAACTTATAAACTGACTTGATATTCAATGTAGTTTTCAAAACTGATTTGAGCGAACCATTTCAAGTTTTCCTATTTATCTTAGAGCATATAAAGAATCTCAATGGTTCGGCCAAATAATTGATGGCCTGTGATTGGTCTGCTTCCTCCCTCCTCTTTTGTTTTATCCAATCAAACCACTCACCTAACAACACGAGTCTTTCAACATTGGAGAGCAGATTATTATTTCTAAAAAATAATTCTTAATTAGATTTTTTTTATATAATATTTATATTTATTTTATTTTTATATATATTTTGTTATATCTAACAATGTCTCAAAAGATGAAGATCAAAAATACTTTATAATTTTAAAAAAGACACGATTTAAAAAAAATAGTGGCGATGCGAAACTTCTATATTTATCCTGAAACTACAGGTCTAGTTATAGGGTCAGACTCAAAAAACTGGCTTGACCTTATAACCATTTGAAAAATGGAGTTTCCCAGATCAGTTTGTACTATCTATATACCGTAATTAATGATCTATAATTGTTTATTTTATGTTAATAGTACCTGATTTAAATCAGTTTATGGCCAAGCCGCCAAATATATATTTATATATATATTCAATTCATGTCGCAACTATAATGTAATCTCATATTAATTTAGTACATGGTGTTAATTTTGCAACATAATAATAAATAATATTAACCCGTTAAAGTGTTTTACGCAGCGGGGGGTACGGTGACGTAAAAAAAGAAGGAGCAGAAATGAATTAAATTAGATTAATCTTGCATCATGACGAGACGGGACTGAGTAAAAAGCAAACGGATTTTAAATCGGACTAGTTGAGATTCTTACTTCTAAAAAAGGTGTCTCCAAATGCAAATCTCCAATCGAATTTGCACTTTCGTCGAATCGAAGAAACTATTTCCATTTTCACGCCGCTTTATGCGACGAGAAAAAAAAGGTGAGAAAAAAAATTATATCATCAAATCCAAGGAGACGAAAAAAGTAAATAAATATAATCAACAAGTGAATATTTTCGTGTATTTTTAGCTGCACGTCATCTTATACACGAAGAAAAGGATTTAGATTTGATTCATTGAAAATCATTACAACTGGTGTGGTTTTAGAACACCAGTATACAATCCGATCCGGGTTAGACCCTTGGGACATATAGGTAGTTGGGTTAGGGTTTTGATCCTAGGTTTCCCGGAAATACTGAACATGGGCTAGTTATAAAATCAAAGACTAAAAACTGATTTGACCCTATAACCACCGTTAAAATGAAGACCTGTTTTTATATTCTAGCTGAAAAAGTTCAAAAAGGCATGATTCCATACAAAAAGGCGTAAAATCTCTAATAGCGAATATCGGGTTAAAATAACGTCAAAAAAAAGTTTTGAATAAAAATATTAATTAAAATACCGCCCTTATTTAATGACGTCTTAGACAATTCTACATTTTAGAAAAAATATATACAGTTGGTGTGGTAATGAAGGGACACTTCCGTTTCAGATTTTTTTTTGTCAAAAACTCTCACAAAAGTGACATTTACCAAAATTTTGCAAAAACGTCCGAAAAGTGTCATTTTGTTCCCTCACTGTCACTTCGTTACCTGTCACCTCGTTACCTGTCACTTCGTTACCTGTCATTTCGTTATCTGTCATTTCGTTATCTGTCACTTCGTTACCTGTCACTTCGTTACCTGTCACTTCGTTACCTGTCACTTCATTACCTGTCACTTCGTTACCACATCAACTATATATATATATATATGCGTGTTCCATCAGTTAACATCTTATTTAACTCCTTTCTTTCCACCGATAAATTTAATAAATTTTGAATTTGTTGTGCAAAGTCAATTTATGCCATGATTAAATTAGCTTACAACTTCCGCTACGTGTTGTCAATTACTGAACTTGAAGTCAACTCCTAAAAAATTCAATCTGATGAAAAAAAGACGTTTTATTTTTGTGGTAAATTACCAGCTCCCCAAATTTATATAATCGGTCGGTTGGGGCAGCAAATAAAATTGTGATTGAACATTGCGATGACGGTTTGGGCGGTTTTTAAACAAATAAATTCTATTATCGTCGGTTTTTTTCTCTGCTTTTTTTTCTGGCACGGCTCGGAATCGGGTTTTTAGGGCGATTTGCTCGAAGAAGGAAAAAAGCGGACTCCTTGAACATTCCCATCTTCTTCCGGGTTGAAAATGTGGTCGGGTGAGTTGGTTTTGTTCTTCGTCGGAGTTAAAATCCAACAAAAAATCTGACAAGCTGGTCAAATTGAATTACGGCATTATGGATGACAAAGCGAAAGGGCCTTCTATTTTTTCACAAGGTTAAAAATTATCACATTTTTTGACACCTTTCCCTTTGACTTATCTGACTTAATTGAGCAATTGCATAACGCACGTTTCTCGTTTCTGGCTGAAATATTGCGCCGTTTTCGCACATTTTTTGTGTCTTCTACGACGCGCATACAATTAACGCATAACAGATGTAACAAATGCGTTATAAAAAAATCTCCTACAGAGCGTTTTACTTGAATTTCCGCCGTTTTTTCTTTCGTTTTTTCTAGATAGACAAACTCGAGTTTTCCACCCGTCGAAAACTCTAATATCGAACTCCATCTAGAATTTGTAGGAGAAAACATGGCGGAAATTCATGTAAAACGCCGAGTAAAAGATTATTAAAATTCGGGTAAATTTTACAATTTAGTGAGAAAGTAAAAGAGCTCTAAAAAGTGTTGTTGTAAGGTCAAGATGTTGAAAACTGATATTTCAAAAAANAAAAAAGCCCGGACAAGGTAAGCTTACACATTTTAGTACGGAAAGTGCTCAGGGATTGGTTACACCTCCTACGCTCTTATCTTAACACTTTCCTCGTTACCTTTATATTTTTCGAATGAGTTTTTAAGATAATGGCGTAGGAGGAGTATGAAGTTATGGTTAGAGACTTTACCGTAGAGCTCTAAATTTGAAACCTTATAACCACTCGCTGTATGGGCCCTAGATACGCTGGTGTTTTAAAGTTTTTATTTATTTTATTTAACGACGATTTTTATTTAACTTTTCCGTTTATGACGTTTTTTGATCTGAGCATTTAAATGATTTTTAACCTTCTGAAATATAGTTTCTGATTTTGATTGCATTTTCTTTTTCTCGCGCATTTCACCGCGTTCCTCTTTCTTGCGTTTTCGATATTTTTCTTTTTCGAGTAATCGCCGGCCATTGAAGAATTCTTGCAGCTTGTGGTCGTAAGGTAACCCCGGAATAACAAATTGTTCTTGGGAGACAAATGGACTGGTAGTGGTTATAACTTCTTTTGAATAATGGAGGCACGTTGCTCCTTTCACCAAATGGTTTCCACTCGAACCAATCAGCTGCATTGGAAAAGCTGTCTAAAACAATCAATGTTTTCATAAGGAAAATACAGTCTTCTGTCCCTTTAATGGCCCGTTTTTTGGATTTGACGGTGGCATTCAAGGGAATGGGGAGTGTACTTCTCTTAATCAGTTACCTTACCACCACTTATTTTATCAAAATTTTAAGCGGTGGTCTTCATTCGAAAAAAAACGTAAAAAGATATTTTTTAAACGATTTTTTCCTAAAGTGCTTTTGATTTGATTTTACTCTGAAAATGACCATGAGGCCTTTTATGGGGCAAATGTTAGACCTTATAACCAACCCTATAGGCTATAGCCGTTTTGCCCGTTTTTTACCAATACAAATAACGGGTTTCGGTCTGTTATAGGGTAATTTGGACGTAATAATTTAATATGTCATCAGTTTTAGGATAAACTTTAAATAAATCACTTGAAATAATGCTCGCCGGTAATTTTGAAAAAAAAACTCACGGAAATAAAATTTTCAATACGATTGACATGCGCCTTTTGACGTAGAATCCCCGTGAAGTAGATATCTTCGATTCGAAAATCGTTGCGATTGGTTTTGCTTATCTGGCTTTCAATTTCAAGGAGCGCCTTTCGATTCATAACGGCGCACTGTCCATTACAGTAATCAGGATATTTATACGACGGTGGATACATATCAGTTGTCACATTGTACTTTCCCCAATATAAAGCGCTGTGATTTCTTCCACTATGACGGAGACACATCAGCATTGGCTCTTTGTCTATCATACCTTTATGATAACAGTCCTATGAAAAAAGAAACAAATGACCTTCAATGACCTTGACCTGGTTGCAAAATAAAAATAGTCAGTGGGGATAGCCAAGGGGATACCCACTGCTTCCTCGAAAAATCCCAACCAAAAAAAAATATAAATTTTATTTCAAAAACCTGAACTTGACTTTATAACGCTCAAAATCTAATTGAAGTTATATCATGAAAAATTGGTTACGATTTTATTTCTCACTACATACAAGTAAGACATGTTATTCTCGGCGTTTTACATGAATTTCCGCCATGTTTTTCCCGCATTTTCTAGATGGCGATATTCGAATTTTTGACGTGCGTAACTTTGGTTATCTAGAAAATACGAATGAAAAAACGACGGGAATTCATGCAAAACGCTGAGTACAAATTTGCCACATATTTTACCTGCATTTTTAATTAACGGTCTCTTACAAACCATACCGTGTGTCCGAGTGCAGACTGACGCAATGATGCCAACATAGCGTTTGAAGGTTGCTAAAAGTCCATCAGTCTGAACTCTAACACACGGTAAGTTACCATAATGATTTTTTTTTACAAAAACAAATGACACGTATTTGTAGTAAAAATTGTTTAGTGTAACGGTGTTAAGGGTCATGCAAGACGTTATGGTAACAGTGTTTTTATTAGCAATATTGTAAACTTACCAGATCAATATCTGCCATATTGTTCTCGCTGCATGCTGTTTTAAATGCATCTGAAGTGTTTTCCTCCGTCACATCTTTTGCGATAAGCGCTTCAATGTTATTATTGATTATCGTATCCGAATCGTGAAAGTAATAATATTTAAGCTTTTCCGAACAATACTTTCTTGCAAACTGATAAATACTCTAAAATCCATTTTCAATTAATTAGTTACATACACCGGCTTAAATAATAATGAACTACATGCACTTTATATTAGCTTAATATTAGCAAAGCCGTACAGGGTTCGCCAAATAACGCTTTTTTAAAGCCCGACCCTTATTTGGGAACGCAATGTATAAGTTACATAATGTACATACTAGGCTGTCGCAAACTTTTGAGTATGGGAGAAACAATACGAAAAATCCAGAATATACATTTTGTAGCTTTTTGGAAACTTCTTTCGAAAACAAAATCGATTTTTATGAAAAATTTTCAGAAAATCGTCAAAATCGCCCCCTAGGGGTTAAAATTCGGGGGTCCTGTAATGAGATTATATGATCAATGGATCATGCTCGGTAAATTTTTTTTTTGATTTGGAGACCTTCGAAAAAGCTTGGGGCAGCCTAGTACATACCGTGAAATGCACATACCATAAAATTTCAGGAGAAAAGTACAGTCGGGGGTCTCTGGATGTGTACTTTCAAGAAATGTGGGCCTGACAGTATAAAGAATTTATTCAAAATACATGGTTGCATGCAAAGAAAGGCCTTTTTATAGGATATTATTGCTTGAAAACAATTTTTGAAAAAATACATCTAGATTTAGATAAATGTTACTTAAAATTTCAAAAACATATAAAAAAACTATATTTACCCCTTTATGATATAAAGTATATGTAATTAACCTGCGTTTTCAGTGGCAAATTATTATAGGTGTCGATAAAGTCAGCAATAATGATATCATTGTATGTTTTGAGTTCGTACGTCAACCCCCGAGAGTCGTTAAAAGCACTTCCGTCACGGTCAGTTCCAAGCATAAAGAAATAATTTTTGAGTGGTTGATTCTTTGACGATCGAAAATAGCGCCGGATTTTGTATCGTTCATTTTCTGCATTTCGCGCCGTTTTGATAAAAAATATTGAATCGGATTTTACAACAGATATGCAGTGTTGATTCAGTGTTACTTTTGACGGGAACCAAAGAAAGCTTATTTCCGTTTGATTATGGTTTTCGACATATTTTCGGGGCAAATTAGCGTTGTTATACAATGAAGAAATATTGATCGGTTTTATGTTGTCTTTATTAAGGTTTAGCATTTGTTTAGCACTTGGCACCCTGCTTATAAAGTCAAGGTGTAACAACCTAAATTAAAATTAACTGCATTTTCTAATGACTTGACCTCATAAATATCCATAAATATGAAGACCTTTTGCACCTGACGTCAAAAAAGCAAATGATTTCACCAAAAAAATATTGAAAATCTTTTTTCGAAAAATAAAACTATATAGTATAATTGAAAAACTTAAACGTATATACAAATATATAGATATAAAATCTATATAACTTTAGAAGTTTACATGTACTTCAGGTCAAGTATTTTTTCAATAAATTATTGACAATAATACAAATTGTATTATACAATGTACATTTTATTATAACNTGCTTGAAACCAACCAAGCATAAAAAGCAGGTTTTCAAAATTGCAACTAAAGAATGTGTAACACAATGTTCTAAAAAGAAGCGCTAAATTATAAAGTGAATGCGCGTATTCACACGTCAATTACGCGTTTTAGGTACATGGAATCTAGATGCGTTTTGTGCGCTAAAAGCACGTTTTTTAGCATCATGATCGATTCATTGTCAAAAGGGAATATACAATATTGTAAACTTACCAGATCAATATCTGCCATATTGTTCTCGCTGCATGCTGTTTTAAACGCATCTGAAGTGGTTTCCTCCGTCACATCTTTTGCGATAAGCGCTTCAATGTTATTATTGATTATCGTATCCGAATCGTGAAAGTAATAATATTTAAGCTTTTCCGAACAATACTTTCTTGCAAACTGATAAATACTCTAAAATCCATTTCAAATCAATTAGTTACATACACCGGCTTAGAAAATAATGAACCACACACACTTTATATCAAATTGTCTATCAAGTTCTAATAAATGTCTTCATCCAAAAAAAACGTAAAAAGACATGATTTTTAAATTTGTTTTCCCAAAAAGCACGCCACTCAAAAAAACTTTACCTTTGAGGTTACCTTTAAGGTACTAATAGTGCCTAAAATAACTGACTTGATCTTAGTGAAAAAAAAGCTGATTTGACCTTATAACGGCACAAAGGGCTGACCTTATACGAACCCCCTGTAGTGTATTAGTTACATAATGTAAAATGCACATACCATAAAATTTCAGGGGAAAAGTACCGTATGGGGACGCTCTGACTATGAGGGTGACGTCATAATAGCGTTACAAATCATAGAAAAATTGCTCAAAGCCTCAGAGGCAGAGAGTCCCCATACGGTACAGTCAGTGGTTCCTGGATGTGCACTTTCAAGAAATGCGCCTCTAGAGACCCCTGACAGTATCAATTATTTTTTCAAAAGACATTATTCCATGTAAAGAAAGGCCTTTTTATAGGACATTATTGCTGGAAAATAATTTTTGAAAAAACATCTAAATTTAGATTAATGTTACTTAAAATTTCGAAATAAGACAATGTTGACCTTTTTATGATATAAAGTATATGTAAATAACCTGCGTTTTCAATGGCAAATTATTATATGTGTCGATAAAGTCAGCAATAATGATATCATTGTATGTTTCGAGTTCGTACGTCAACCCCCGAGAGTCGTTAAAAGCACTTCCGTCACGGTCAGTTCCAAGCATAAAGAAATAATTTTTGAGTGGTTGATTTTTTGACGATCGAAAATAGCGCCGGATTTTGTATCGTTCATTTTCCGCATTTCGCGCCGTTTTGATAAAAAATATTGAATCGGATTTTACAACAGATATGCAGTGTTGATTCAGTGTTACTTTTGACGGGAACCAAAGAAAGCTGATTTCCGTTTGATTATGGTTTTCGACATATTTTCGGGGCAAATCAGCGTTGTTATACAATGAAGAAATATTGATCGATTTTATGTTGTCTTTATTAAGGTTTAGCATTTGTTTCCCCTGCTTATAAAGTCAAGGTGTAAAAACCTAAATTGAAATTAAATGCATTTTTTTTAATAACTTGAGTCAAGTTACTTGACCTCATAAATATCCATAAATATGAAGACCTTTTGCGTCTGACCTCAAAAAAGGCAATGATTTGACCAAAAAATATTGAAAATTTTTTTTCGAAAAATGAAAAAACAATATACACTGCACTATAATTGAAAAACTTAAACGTGTATACGAATATATAAAAATAAAATACATACACCGGGTGCGCAGTTTCGCGGCAAAAAAGCCTTAATCGGGCGCCCGATAACTGCTCAGGGCGGAAGCGGAATAAGGTAAAAATATGCAAAAAACCCGCCTGATAACAGCACGAGCGGGAAATGTAGTCATTTATACACATATATATTCAAGAGCAATGCGCAGGGTGCCCGATAACTGGACACAAACCCGCCCGATAACTGCGCACCCGGTGTATAACTTAAGAAGTTTACATGTACTTCAGGTAAAGTANAGAAACTAGAGAAAAACTAGCAATTACTCGTCACTTTTGGCCGCCTCTTTTTTTTATTACGTAATATCGACCCATATTGAAGCTGAATCGATGTTACAATACAAATTATGTACATTTGTATTTATTCGAAAAAAAAATTTCAATATTTTTGATGAAATAATGCCTTTTTGTCTTTTTTTCATTGTCAAGTGCGAAGTGTACTTGTAAAAATACGACTCAGACACTTATGGGAAAACTTTTGACTGGAAAGTATTTTAGAAACATTCCACTCGATATCAATCACCCTAACATTAACGCCCTGTGATTGGTTTGCGTCTTACAGTCACGTGCCCGCTTTATACCCGTAAGCTTAGAGTGATGCTAGAGTGTGACGCTTTTTATAGGAGGAAACTTGACGACCTAAATGAGTTTAACATGAGTGTACCGCAGTACATTTTAGGCAAAAATGGGGTTTTTACGCACATTTCGGTACATAGTAATCAGATTTAATAACGGGCAGGAAAACGCTTGCCGTGAAAGGAGAGTATATACATATAGTGCGCTCTTAACGGGCAGCATTTTTTTAAACATGCCCGGTAACGGATAAATGCATGGGTGAATGCATTAAAATAAAAAAAACTATTTAGTATAATAAATTTAACATAAATTACAAAAAAAAACTGTTTGAGAGAATAATATGACACTCTTAAGCAATACATGTCCGTTAAGGGATATCTGCGCGTAAACGGGGAATACGTAGAAAATTTCGCCGGAAAAACTGCCCGTTAACGACAAATTGGCCCTTTAGAGTGATGCCTGTTCACGCTACACCCTGTGTATATTTTGAGATATATAATACACCACCTTTCGACGGAAGTTAACAAAACCATCGCGGTAAAAAAGGTGTTAACTTCCGTACACAGCATATATTCAAATTCTAACCTTGTCCTGGTATGGATTCTACGTGATAAAACTCAGCCAATGATTTTTCTCTTGACATCATTGGTAATTGTCCAAAGTTCGTTTTTCTAATATTAGTTAACTAATTAATACGGCAGTCGGATTGGCTGAATAGGCGAAAATGCAAAAGTTGGTTAACGCGCAATTAAACGTTAACTAATACAATTTTGAATAAATATCGAACGTGACTAATAGTTAACCCAAAACTGAAGCGTCGAATTAAATGTTTATAGCGCCTTATAACTATTTGATAATTATGACCTCGCGTTTTTGGAAAATCGTGCTTGGAATATTCATTAACTGCATTCAATGACGGGATGGCGGCTTTTGAAAGTGCTAGATCAGTTGTACAGTTTTCGGAATAACAAATTACGGGTACGTTCGCTAATTCTGTCACGGATTTTTGAATTAATGGTGTTATACCTCTTGAACGATTACAGTCCTGATTCCGAATACGGACTATGCTCCAAAAACGGACGCTATTTCCTAGAATAAAACAGGTCCGTATTGGGAGTATGGACTGTATAAATTGTAATTTATAATGGAAAATTGGTTTGTTACTGATTGCGCTATGTATTCTAAAATCACTTGATCTTTCAAGCACATACGAACTATAGTACGATTTTTTCGAAAGAAAACATATTTGTCAAAAAAGGAAGACTAAAACCAATATATTGTTAAAATAAGAAAAAAATTAACATTATTACCCTCTAACCCGTAATTTTTAACTCGTACAGTCCTTAACCATTTATCGGTCGCTTTTTTGCCCAAAATGGGGTCATTCTAATAAAAAATGACCTCATTTGTGACGAGGCTCATTTATCGGACGCTATTTTCGAGAACCGAAAACGTCCGATAAATGGTTAAGGATTGTAATGTGTTTATATTTATATTTAATTATTATTGTGTTTGTTTGTAATAATTGACAAAAATCCATTCTTGTAGAGTATCTTGAAAGATATTAGCTGGCATGACTTTCAAGGGCGAATTCATGAAAATTATTGCTCGGTATTTGTAGTCGTCAATTGATACATGTCGGAAGAGATCATAAGGGACGTGACAAAATATGGGGTGTCAAATATTAATAACAGGTTTTCATGCATAATCCTGAACGTTTGATTGAAACGGTTACATCAATCAAGCATGTATGTGGATGCTCACACAACGCAACGCTTTCGTTTCTCAAAAACCGTTGCGTTGTGTTAACTCTGAATGGGAACAGGCGACGACAAAGAGGTAAGGAGAAATGTGTGATAACCGTGTTGTGAATCCAAAGTATGGAATTTTTTCTTTCTTGAAATTCTATTAGACCTGTCAGCGATTTTTAATATTCGATTGTTTTCGCATCTTTTTTTGTGATTTAAAGTGATGTGTGCGCTAGCACAGATATTTCCCCCTGGGAGTTAATTCACATAAGGTCATCCTTATTTCAAGGCTTGAACATTTTGAAACCCAGCCATACGCTAGTGATTGTGAAAAATCATACATATGATCCTTCCCATACATTGCACTATTTACGTAAAGATTCTTTAATTGTTGAAATTCCAGTTTTTCGTCAGAAGTGATGCTGTTTTTTGCATATTTTTGAATAAGTATTTTACCATCTCAAAATAAAGTTGTTTTCGGAGTTTGAAAATATTCTGTTAAGAGAAAATTGTCATACAAAAGTATTTGAGATGCCCTTTAAAAAAGTGTTTAATGTTTTACATTAAAATATAAATGTAGAGAGGGCCTTACTAACTGTACGAGTTTTACTCATTAATAATGAGTCATTATATTTTCGTAACCCACCTCCACGTGGGTCTTATCATAGATAAGACCGAGTACTGTTTTAAAGCTACAAGCGAAATTCGCTCGGTGACACTTTTTTGCTCACACCAGTAGGGAGCTTAGTTTCTATAAATTTCATTTTTCAAGGTTCTCCGGAGCTCCCTTCGACGGAACAGTGAATAAGCGGACAGTCGAATTAATTAATAAAATTGAATTATTACAAAGGTAAAACTTTCAAAGACTAATTTCAAACAACTTCCTATTAAAAAACGCAACTCAATATTGATTTTCAATTCTTGACTAATTATATCGTATCTATTTCGAATACCGCTCATGAAGGGTTCGCCATATTCAAGCGGCTCCGAAAGTGACCGGCAAAACGGTATAATTATTAAAACGGAGTTTGCCGTTGACTCCAGGTGACACATTCTGTCTTGTATAATTTGCTCATTTGTAAATGCTGCTGGCCATGATGGATAAATTTTTGTTAAAAAAACAGATTCCAACCGACAAACCGGTGTAAATAGACGTTGTTGCGGTTTTTTGCATTTCTTTTTAGGTTAGAAACCTGAAATAGGTTTCGAGATTTTTACATCAATCTGTTGGCCGAATTTTCTCGAAATATCTACATAGTACTCAGCGTTTCACATGAATTTCGGCCGTTATTTTCCTCTCGTATTTTCTAGAAAACATTATTCGACTTTTTGAAGTGCGGAAAAAACTGGAGTTTGGCCATCTAGAACATACGAAGTAAAAAAAAACGGCGGAAATTTATGTAAAACGCTGAGTAGACTACTGTAGTCCTTAGGCTAATAGCCTAACCAGATATACAGTCTTTACGTTCAATACGGACGTTTTTTATTCTCGAAAATAGGGTGAATTATCATAATTTATCCATTTTCGACTGTTTTGGGGACATTTGTCCACATACAGCGTGCGTATTGGAAGAAATCGTTCGTATTGAGAGTAAGGACTGTATATATTAGGGACGACAACTTTAGATATTATCTACCAAACTGTGAGGTCCTCAGCACTTTCTCTCCAAATATGTCCGAGAACCAGTGTAAGCATCCATCCTGCCAATGAGAAAAATTTAGACTTCAAAATGCGTTGTACGGCGGATTGCATTACAATTGGACTGAATGCATTTGTTTGCGGAGATTGAAATCACCATATATATAAACTGCTACTCATGCTTGGAATCATGTTCTAAGTTATGTCATTGGGTCATTCATGCGTCATACATTTCATAAGAGTTTTTATTTAAATAACTTTATTTAAAACTCATGTGCTCCCGTTTTTTTTATTTCTTGTTGCGTTCCCGACAAATTGTCATATGGTACAACATTATGTCATATGGTACCACGGCTGGAAACTAAAGGGTAAGGTTGTGTCTAGTTATTAAAATAAGTCTATAAAACCGAAATGATGCGCTGACTTTTATATAATTTTGGAATTATTGGATACGACCAATTTTAAGTATAATAAGCGATATAAAATTGCATATAAGAAAACTGATAACCGGACGTTTTACGGTTAATCGGAAATTCATCTTCACCGGGATAGTCAACAGAACACAAGAACCCGCTCAGGGATGCCATATGACACTGTCGGAGCACAGGAGTTAATTCTTAATTTTAAAAAAAGATTTTTAGCGAGTTATCCAGAAATAAAGGTATCCGGTGCGAAAAGGTCGACTGACCGGAATAACTGCGCAAGGGAGAATTATTAAAATAAACAACAACAATATAGGATTTCAACTGGCATCATGGGAACTGGCCTACAACGCTTTCTTAAATATTCACTCGTGCGCTGGCAGGAAAGAGCGCACAAAAAACTTCTTTTTCTTAGCGTTTCTAATTTAAAGAAAATTGTTTTACTCAACTGGAAAACGTAACTTTTGATTAAGACTTCGTAACGGAATAAAATAAATAGTTTTGGACGTAAAATTAAAAAAGAAAAATTATGGTCATGTTTTTTTTTAATTTGAGAAAAACATAATTTGCTATTTTTCGTCACTATATCGTAATTTTGAATGCCTTCCCCACAATTTTAAAGCTTCAAACATCTATGTTTAGATTCGTTATTAAATTTCGGATTTTTTTCGTCAAAAAGTGAATTTTTTTTTCTGAACATCGAATTTACGATTTTTTCTTTAATAACGAAATTCATCATTTAATGCAAGTATTTTTGAAATGTTTTTATTTTTTTACGGATTTTTAATCAGAATCATAATTAACATGGTCCTCGTCGTCGGACTCATAAGCGGCATTGTCATTGAAGTCGTATTTTCCCACGGTACCAATGTCGTAACAAACCGCTACGCATGTTTCCAATTGTTTTTCGCTCGATTTTGCTGCGTATTCTTTCAGGATATTTGTAATTTTGTCTTCGCGGAAAACGGCAATTTGGCTTCGTCTGTTGAGATTTTTTTTGATGACTTTGTCATCATATTGTGCCAAGTACTCCTTTTTAAAGTCGCACAGGATTGTAAGCGCGCGGTTGAAAGTGATGACGCCGGCACACTTTGATTTTAATTTTCTGTTGACTGATTCCAAACCATTTGTCGACGTCTGTAGATTCGTGCCATTTACAATGTTATCAAAATAATTAAAGTTTCGGAAAGAAAATCTTCCTGTTTCAGATAGGTAGTTTTTTACAAGGTAATTTTGGACAAATTTTTTGATTTTTTTTTGCTCAGTTTTAGTTAAAGTGACACAGTGGTCATTTGACAGATAAAAAATAATCCGATTCCGAATTTCCGAAATATTAAGATTCATATATAATGAACCGATTAAAATTCTGAAAAAGGAAAGCAAAATCGGATTATTGTAGAAATAATGATTGACGCGCAAAAGGTGTTTCATAATAGCGCGGGTAAGGTGGACAGAACAAAGCACAGTTGGTGTCTGTGGAAACAACTCACCAGTTGCCAAAAGTAATGATTTTTCGCAATCCGAGTGAATTGCGAGCGGCTGCAACTCCTCCCCGCAGGTGTCGCGGTAAACGCTTTTAACAAATTTAAGAAGCTCAATGTAAGCGTCTTTTGATTTTTTTATTGTAAAAAAAAACATAACCGGATATACAAATACCTTTTCTTTCGTGAAATACCGCCTGGAAATTATGTAACACTGGGAATAATCCAAATTTTTGACAATACTAAAAGTACCATCCAAAAAAAGAGCTTGATTTTGCATTTTCTCTAATTCACTTTTTAGGAAAAATGCAATAAAGTTGTCACTCCCAGTAGCGTGAACAAATTGTTCCTCATATTGTAAATAAGGAAATTCAGTACCTGTTCTTTTAATGTATTTGAAATGTGGTTCAATATCATCCGTTCGTAAAATTTTGGCGTTATTTTTACTTCGATGATAATATGAAGATTCTTTTTCATTTGTGATGGATGTAAACTTTTCAAGAAAATTTGCACCATGTAGACGCTCAAGTCCCCATTCTTCAGAAACTGAATTAATTTCGTCTTTTTGGGAATAAATTGATCTGGCCGTGTGTCGTGCACGAAATTCCCGGGCAAGGGCGGATGTGGGGCCAAATCGGGCATATTTAGCCTTTTCCTCTTTTGCATTTTTTTCTAACCCTGCTTGATCAAAAGTTCGTTTAGACGTCGGCACTTGGTTGAGACAAAAATCACAATGAGGTTTGGCTTTTTTGTTGAGTTTTGTTTGCCAACTTTTTCGGTCCATAATTTTTTTCGCGCTTTCTTCATCTTTTTTGAAGGAAAAGGTTCTGTGATTTTTTTCATTCCGAGCGGTAACTACAAAAGACGTGTCTTTTATCGCCAATTGTAACGTCGCGGGGCATTTGTGCTTGCCTTTTGAGTAAATGCATCGCGCATTTACTGATTCGGCATTAATTCTATTTCTGGTGTANTAAAAGCATAGGTGGTTTTTTAGGTTGCACCGATTTTGCTATTGATTTCTCTACCCTTAAAAATGTGGAACGAAAACAAAAATAAAATTAAAAATATAGAGTGAAACATCTTCTTGTTCACTACGTCGACGGATTTTTAATTTTTAACTCCTGGAGCGCATGCGATTTTGTACCGAGCAGCCTGTCGCTTTTCAGTGTATACTTCGCAATGTAAAATAAGAAGCAACATTTTGTATGTTCGTAATGTATTTTCGCGCGTCGCGGGGTACTGTAAAATACATTTTTAAAATTGAGAAGGTTTGGGGCAAAACATCGCATGCGCTCCACGAGTTAAAAATTAAAATTATCTTAACGTAGTAGAAGACATGTTAATCTAACTTTTGGCTCCAAAAAAAGTTTTTTACTTAATGTTTAAAAACAAATCGGTGCAACCTAGAAACGACCAAAGGGTTTTCTAAGGCAATGAACAGATTGAATGTCTGGCCCAAAAATACAAGTTAAAAAAAAGATGAAGAAAAATATTTTTCGGGGAAAACGAAGGACTTTCATACTACCAGGTCCCATAAGGATTAAATTGTATGTGACATGATTGTATAGAAATTTAGAAGTTGTTATTAATATATATTTATACATGTACATATTTTTTACAGCAATGACTCAAAAGAGCAAAATCCAATTTGCGAAATTGTCATTTGCATTTATTGAATCAGTAGAAGAGCTCAAGCAGTGAGTTTTTGAATAAAATATAAGTAGGGTGCTCAAACCATTACTTGATTTTAGTGATGGTAATTAACCTAATAATGATTTTTTTTGAATTAATTGTAATTCATATGCGGACCAAAAATATAGGGTCGTGATTACAAGGTGCAAACGACAATAGGACCTTATATTTATCTGTGTGCAAATAGTTCAAAAAGACATTCTATAGGAAAAAGGATGTGCCAGATATACAAAAAGACTGAAAGACCTTAGTGTGTACTTAAGTGGTAAAAAGCCCATTAGGCCTTATAAAGAACCAAACACCCCTTGTAGTGAATAATATTCATGGGAAGTTCCCATTGGGAACACAACAATGATAAAATTAGCGACCCTTAATCGTAGCAAGAATATTTTTCTCGTAACATTTGTCCTTTAGCACTGTTTGAAAATGGCAAAAACATTGCTGGGCACCCTACGTATAAGGGAGATCATATGGGTATCACACGACTGGTCCTCGGTCTCCATTGGTACCAAATGTCGACTGGTACCAAATTCGATTGGAATCGGGTACCAGTCGATATAGTGTACCAGTCGACATTTGGAACCAATGGAGACCGAGGACCAGTTTTTTTAGTACCACTCCTTAACCCGGTGAAATCCGCACCGTGACGTGCAAGCGGGTGTGCGGGGGTACTTTTCTGGTACAAACTGTCATCTGGTGTAACCGCGTTTTCTGGTAGAAAATGTCATCTGGTGTAACCGCGTTTTTTGGTCACTATTTNTTTCATTTTTCACTTTTAATAAACTAACTTGACCTTGTACTTTTTGGATTGTCCGAGAAAAATTTTATAGACCAAAAAATGGCTACCCCTTTTTCAATATACTTTTTTTTTTATTATTTTTCATACCAAAAATAGTTCTGAAAGATTATTCAGATGAAAAATATTTTTGAAATGTACAAAAAATACTTTACATCGGAAAATATTGAAGCATAAAAATGAAATCCTTAAAAAATATGTTACTTTAGGCGGAACTGTTACTTTAAGCAGGTAGTGCGTGGGTTGAAAAAGTTACCACTATTCGCAAAAAAACTGTTACTTTAAGCGAATAGTGTTACTTTAAGCAGCGTTACTTTAAGCAGGTAGGTGGTGTATACCGTGTCGGCATATTTTAAAATGATACATGTATTGGCCAATAGGAGCACCCCATTGCAATGAAAAAGAAGAAAATTGCTCTATTCTAGAAACGCTCAGCCGATTTTCATGAGGCTAAACCTGTAGATTTTATATACTTTTGGAATTATTAGATACGACCAATTATACGTATAATAAACGATATAAAATTGCATGTAAGAAAACTGGTAAGCGGACGTTTATTTACGGTTAATCGGAAATTCATCTTCACCGGGATAGTCAACAGAACACAAGAACCCGATCAGGGATGCCATATGACACTGTCGGAGCACAGGAGTTAATTCTTAATTTTTAACAAGATTTTTAGCAAGTTATCCAGAAATAATGGTATCCGGTGCAAAAAGGTCGACTGACCGGAATAACTGCGCAAGGGAGTATTATTATAATAAACAAAAACAATATAGGATTTCAACTGGAAATATCTTCATTCCACATTATATATATAATAATATGATTTGCAGAAATCCTATAAAATGTAATTATTTTTGACAATTTATTCGAACAAAGAATTAAGTTGAAACAATGTTAAGAAGATGAATTCAATAAAAAATTGAGTAAAATTACAGGTTAATTAAGGCAGCTAAAAAATAAAAGCATAGGTGGTTTTTTAGGTTGCACCGATTTTGCTATTGATTTCTCTACCCTTAAAATATGCCGCGAAAACAAATTTTAAACTCAAAATATAGAGTGAAACCTCTTCTAGTTCACTACGTCGACGGATTTTTAATTGTTAACTCCTGAAGGGCATGCGATTTTGTACCGCGCAGCCTGTCGCTTTCCAGTGTATACTTCGCAATGTAAAATGACATGAGTAAAAAAACTGACTTGACCTTAGTGCTAAAAACTGACTTGACCTTATAACGGCACAAATGGCTGACCTTATAACCAAACCCCTGTAATGTATTTTCACGCGTCGCGTGGTACTGTAAAATACATTATGAAAATTGGGAATGTTTGGGGCAAAACATCGCATGCGCTCCAAGAGTTAAAAATTGAAACAAAGTTTTTTTAGTTTATATTTAACGGTCGAAAAAGTAAAAAAACACAAATCGGTGCAACCTCGGTAGAAACGACCCAACGGTTTTCTAAGGCAATGAACAGATTGAATGTCTAGCCCAAAAATACAAGTTAAAAAAAAGATGAAGAAAAATATTTTCGGGGAAAACAAAGGACTTTCATACTACCAGGTCCCATAAGGATTAAATTGTACGTGACATGATTGTATAGAAATTTAGAAGTAGTTATTAATATATATTTATACATGTACATATTTTTTACAGCAATGACTCAAAAGAGCAAAATCCAATTTGCGAAAATGTCATTTGCATTTATTGAATCAGTAGAAGAGCTGAAGCAGTGAGTTTTTGAATAAAATGTAAGTAGGGTGCTCAAACCATTACTTGATTTTAGTGATGGTAATTAATCTAATAATGATTTTTTTTGAATTAATTGTATTCATATGCGGACCAAAAATATAGGGTCGTATTACAAGGTGCAAAAGACCATAAGACCTTATATTTATTTGCAAATTTATATTTATCTGTGTGCAAATAGTTCAAAAAGACATTCTATAGGAAAAAAAGGTAAAAGGATGTGCCAGATATACAAAAAGACTGAAAGACCTTAGTGTGTACTAAAGTGGTAAAAAGCGCATTAGGCCTTATAAAGAACCAAACACCCCTTGTATTGAATAATATTCATGGGAAGTTCCCATTGGGAACACAACAATGATAAAATCAGCGACCCTTAATCGTAGCAAGAATATTTTTCTCGTAACATTTGTCCTTTAGCACTGTTTTTTAGCACTGTTTGAAAATGGCAAAAACATTGCTGGGCACCCTACGTATAACGGAGATCATATACATTACGGCCGGAAACAGTCACATTATGGCCGGAACTTCCTGATAATAACTCATCAAGAACTGTATTAGTAAGAACTAAGTAACTTAATGAACTTAACTCGTCCATATTCTCACGTAACATTTAATGAGACCTATTTTATTGGGAAATTATAGGCTATAACTTATAGCGAAAAAATCGTTGGACCACAACTTTACACTTGCAAAAAAAGGGGCGAGTTGAAAAAAAATATTGAACCAATACAAAAACGTTGTCAACGCTATATAGCGTATTTATATTAAATATCTTAAACTTACAGGGAAATGGTACAGGGGTTAAGAAATGGTACAGGGTAGTACTTATAAAGTCCAAGAAATGATTTCTCTCAAAAAATAAAATAAAGTTATAGCGGACCAAATCTTAAACCTTATAAATATCACCTGTTAAAGTTTTTGAGGAAAAAGAGCAATAATTTTATGGTATAGTTTTGCGACATTTTAACTCCCCTCTGCCGAACTGGTAACTCAGTGCCCGTTTGGACCTTTAATTACTGTAACCAAACGGTACCAGATATTTGTTAACAGAGAGAAGAATATGAATTTCTATGAGAATTTTAAGATTTTCCTGTAGTATAGTTATACAGCCCTCATATGGGTGCCTTTTTGGAGAACCAAAAACGTCCTTAATGGTAGTAAGGACTATCATAAAATACTTTCAAAATTGGAAATGTGGCGCAAGCCTTGGCCGAAAGGGCTATCACACTTGTTTAATATTCTGTTGTTGCACAATTTTTTGAATCCAGCCGCGGTAATCGGTATGTGCAACATTGGTAAAATACATCAAACCGGAACCACCTAGACAATTGTCCGGGCCGCCATGCAATGGTCCCAAAAAGTAGGAATTATCATTGTTATCGAAACAGAATAATCCACCACCAGAATCACCTCCGCAGGTACTCGCCTTTATTCGATCTCCCGTGCCCTAAATATGTAAATAAACTAAAGTTATGCACGGTAGCAAATAAAAAATGCAACTTGGTTAGTCATGCCCATGACTAAAAACGACCTTGACTAAAAACATAGATGGGTCTGGTTATAAGGTCCAACCCAAAAAAACTGACTTGACCTTACCGCACTTTGAAAAACTGACTTGACCTTATAACCATCTGATTTTTTCACAATAAGACCTTAGTGCTGAGAAAAAAGGTAAGATTTTATAGAAAAAAAGTGTAAAAAGACATGATTTCTATACAAAAAAAAAAAATTTGCGAGCGGGTCGTCATCCAAAAAAAAAGATCGTAAAAAGACATGATTTCTATAGAAAAAAAAAATTTGCGAGCGGGTCGTCATCCAAAAAAAAAATCGTAAAAAGACATGAACCTCATGTAATTACCTCCGCACAAATAATTCTGTCTAAATTTTCGTCATCCTGAATGTACAAGTCGCCAGTAATATACTCCTTGCACTTTATTGGTTCCAC
>SCLG01000001.1:1083334-1093946 GCA_004367875.1 Oikopleura albicans
AAAAAAAATTTGCGAGCGGGTCGTCATCCAAAAAAAAAAAATCGTAAAAAGACATGAACCTCATGTAATTACCTCCGCACAAATAATTCTGTCTAAATTTTCGTCATCCTGAATGTACAAGTCGCCAGTAATATACTCCTTGCACTTTATTGGTTCCACAATATTGACTTGAATATATTGTAAATTATTCGGCAGCGAAAGGTTAGATGTATTGTTATTTTGCGATTGACCCCATCCCGAAACAAAGCATCGTGCCCTGTGTTCCGGATGAGTTGGGTCAGTCAGCTGCGTGACCTTTTCCGGGCCGAGGTCACCCACGCTGCAAGCCGGTTTAACATGACTCTGGAGGCCCTTTGATTTTCCATCATCAGTAACGTCAATAAACCCATCAAGCTCCAGAATAGCGATGTCATCATCCCCATTAGAATTAACACTGTTACAATTCGAAGACGTCAGATATTCCGCATCTTTAAATTAAGATTTAGAAATGAATTTTTTAAAAAACTGACATCAATTGAAAGCTATTTATATTTTTTGAAAGTCCCATCTATTATGCTGCATGTTCTCTGGTCGACATTTTAAGGGAACTTACTTTTACTTCTGATACTTCTGACTTTAACATCAATATAATGCATGTCTTTTTCTACATCGTAATGTCTTCGATTATTATCATCCTGAAATTAAATATAATATTAAACACAACAAAGAAAATTAAATTAAAAAAAAGTTAAAATAAGGGGGGGGGTCTTCACTCAAAAAAAAAGTGAAAAAAGACATGATTTATCTAGAAAAAAATGATTTAACCTTATAACTAGACCCCCTGTATTGACAAACGTTTATTACATGTCTCTTGGAGATATTGGGGCTAAAATCTTTAGAAAAAATCGGACAATACCGGTATTTGTACCGGCACTGCTGTCCCATGTTTTGTTCATAAAATTTACAGCCAAAATTTTCCAGTCCCTTGATAAGACCGTTTGTCAATACCTGTCTTCATTTTACCGGAATGTTGCTTTCGAAAATATATTTTTTGTGAAAAAAAAAAACAATTCAACCTTCTTCGCGTTACACTTTAAACACATTCAAACTATAAAATTATACCCCGACCTTTACTGATCCTTGTAGATTTGGTTTAACTTTGTTGTCAAGGACCCCAATGCGAACGAAGAAGTGTCCCGCTTTTGGTTTTCGTATACATTGGTATGGGTCCGACTTCTGGTCCTCGCTGCATATCATCGTGTAAAAATTCCCCGGAACTTTGGTCGTTTTCAAATTAGCACAACTCAAAGTTGAAATAAATACTGCTAATAGCAGTCTGCTATAGCATATGTTACAAATATTGGTCATGATTTGCACAGGTTGTGGTTGTTAAAAACTGATTTGACCTTCAATGCATTTAAAAAAATAACAATGAAAAATCAGAAAATACATGCGTTTAGACATACAGGGGGTCTGGTTATAAGGTTAAGCCCGAAAAAATGACTTGATCTTAATGCACTGCAAAAAATCACTTGACCTAATAATCATTTAAAAATTTTTTTTAAAGATATCATTTGGCTCCAAAAATATGGTGAGCGGGGGAGGAGGTCTTCACCCAAAAAAATGAAAAAAAGACTTGATGTATCTTGAAAAAAAAAATTACTTGACATCAATGCAAAAAAGAACCAGACCCCTGTATATATTTTAGATCACGGCTGTTAACCGCCCTCCCCTAAAACCGAAAAGGACATGAATTTTATTGGGTAATATAACTTATGCCAAACTTGCGAAATTTTAGAAAAAAAAAAGTACAGGGAGTCTGGTTATAAGGTCAAGCTAAAAAAACAGACTTAAGTCAAGACATTAATTCACTCTGAAAAATGACTTAACCTTATAACCACTTTTAAAAAAGAATGTTGAGAAAATGTTGAAAAAGACATGATGTTATATAAAAAAAGTGTAAAAAGACATGATTTTTCAGATTTATAAAAGTAAAAGTATTGCTCGTGTAATGGAAAAAACTCTTCAAATCAACTTTTGGTTGTGCAAAGTTGTAAACGACCTTTATTGGGGTCGGGACTAAAATCACTTGGATCCCACGTCAAGTGACAAAAGCAATGAGCTGCTGTGACAACAATATTTGTTTTTCCCTTAAACTCATCGCCCAGACTATAAAGCGTCCCACCACAAATGTGTTTAATGATTTTTTCGTTGTCGGCCTCGCCGCCCTTTTGGTTTCCCATTTTTTCGCATTTGGCACGCCCACGCAAATTGCAGCTTCGGGTTGACATTATTTCGACACTAGCTGGAAAGAAACCGTGTTGAGCTTCAGCCATTTTCGAATCACCGGCAACTACTCGTCGCATGCGATTATGCCCAGTCCCTACAGTTGTTTTTTAGGATGTAACACACTTATAGGAAAACTACATTATTACGGGGCCTACAGGGGTTGTGGTTATAAGGTGAAGCCCAAAAAACTGACTTGACCTAATGCACTTCTCGAAAACGGGGATCTTCATGTACAACACGTAGAAAAGCCATGATTTTTATAAAATTTTGTTAGACTTTCATACCTTTTTTTGACCAAAAAATATCACTTGACCTTATAATTTATAAGTTATAAGCAACCTTTTTATAAGGCATTTTGAACAGTTTTTGACCAAAAATTTGACTTCACCTTATAATAAACCATTTGTATAACTTTTAACCAGAAAACTGACCCAAAAATGACCATAGTGAAAAAAAAACTGCCTTGATCTTATAATCATCCAAAAAAAGTCTTGACCCGAAAAAGACATGATTTTAAAGACTTTGTTTTCTAAAAAAAATTCTCAAAAACTTACTTGACCTTATAAAGATCCAAATGGTTGACCCTGTAACCAACCTCACTTAAAAACATTTTCTTGTACTGTTTTTCCTTAAACTTTAGTTAAAATTAAAAAAAACAGAACTTTAGTTAAAATTTACCTTTGTTGTGAAGATGGTCGACCAGGTACTCGGCATTAATCGAAATATCGGATCCAGCGTCAGTGATAGTTTTAAGTGGGCTGCAAATCGAGTTNTCGAAATATATATGATTAAAATTGTTTAATACAGTTTAAAAAGTCTATAATTTATAAGTTATAAGCAACCTTTTTTAAGGCATTTTGAATGTAGTTTTTGACCAAAAATATGACTTCACCTTATAATAAACCATTTGTATAACTTTTAACCAGAAAACTGACCCAAAAAATGACATAGTGCAAAAAAAAAACTGCCTTGATCTTATAATCATCCAAAAATCCATGATTTTAAAGATTTTGTTTTCTAAAAAAACTTCTCAAAAACTTACTTGACCTTATAAAGATCCAAATGGCTGACCCTGTAACCAACCTCCCTTAAAAACATTTCCTTGTACTTTTTTCCTTAAACTTTAGTTAAAATTAAAAAAATAGAACTTTAGTTAAAATTTACCTTTGTTGTGAAGATGGTCGACCAGGTACTCGGCATTAATCGAAATATCGGATCCAGCGTCAGTGATAGTTTTAAGTGGGCTGCAAATCGAGTTTTCGTCTAATGTCTGTGCCTGTTTTTTGCTACACTGATACTAGGGTGAGCCAGCTCATTTTCGACGGTCGACAAATAGAAAAAAATAAAGTTGTCTAACTGATATAGCTGGGTTCAGTTAATAAAAAATTTATTACAACACCTACAAATTTTAAGTCTTTGGAGTTAAAGCTGCTCAAAAAGTCGTTGGCTTTAAGGTAAGGCTTAAAAACTGACTTATAAAAACTGGTTTCCGTAACATATGGGATCCAAGTTTCCCTGACTCACCCTAACTGATACTGATCTTCATTGATATCGGTCATATATGGGCCATAACCGGGATCACATTCACATTTGTAAACCCACTCCTTTTCGGCTTGGTCTTCATCTAAACGGCACAACCCGGTCTCTACATTGCACCTACGCGCACAATCGCCCACGTCTTGCAAACAAAACCTCAAATAGGCCTTTTAAAGGCTCTTATTAAACTCCATCGCAAAAAATGGCCCTATAACCGCGCAAGGAAAACCGATTTTAAAAATAAGGATGTTTAAAAAATATAAAAATACAATATTAAATACAATATTTTCACACTTTCTCCACCCAAGGTAGCCTGAAAATACCCTCACACCAACTAAGATGGTTTTTGAAAAACGCCCAGAGAAATGAAAAAAAACATAGCATACATAAACTATTGTTTGGATAATAATCTTGATTTGTCCATACCGGTTTTTAGCGGTGAAAAATTAGGACATTTGAATACGAGCCTTTTTCAATTCCTCCCACCAGCCCCGAAATAACCTCTCCGGTGTCAGCTCTTTTTGCCAGGCGGTTAATTCCTTATCCTTATTGGTCGTATTTTTTATACCGTCAACCAGTTTTTTGACGTGCAAGTTGCAATATTCGTATCGTTGAACGCGTCGATTATTCAACTTTTTATTCGCCTCCGCATCCGCGTAGTTTTTCTCTTGACGAGAGCAAAATTCGGTGATTTCACCCTGTTGACATTGTTCCTCAATACATTCGCCCTCGAAGCTGTCCTGATACTCCCAGGGCCAGATTGCCAGTTTACGGCGGGCCTTTTTCAACTTATCCGTTTTCAGCATCTAATAAAAAAACTTAACATGGTCTCAAAGGTAAAAAAAACCCTAAGACCTCCAATAAATTGACAAACAAACATAAGACCTCATAACCAAGTCAAAAAAAGTGTAAAAATACATAATTCCTGTAAAAAAATCTTTCACAAAAAGGGAAAAAAGGAAATCATTTATAAGATTTTTTTTCTCAAAAACACATGATTTTTCTACAGGGGGGTCTGGTTATAGGGTCAAGCCCGAAAAAAATGACTTGACCTTAATGCACTTCAAAAAAAATGACTTGACCTTAGTGCCATTTAAAAAAAATTTTCCTTATACACCGCTTAAGGGTTTATCCGGCCACTTTCACCTTCCAAAAACGGCCGGATAAACCCTCACCCGGCCGGATAAACCCCTAGGGCGTAGGCGGAATAGCTGAAAAATGCGCAAAAAATGGTGGCCGGATAAGCGAACGAGCGGAGAATTGCGCAATTCATTAGTTTCATAAAGCGACCGGCCGGATAAGNTCAATTTTTTATTCGCCTCCGCATCCGCGTAGTTTTTCTCTTGACGAGAGCAAAATTCGGTGATTTCACCCTGTTGACATTGTTCTTCAATACATTCGCCCTCGAAGCTGTCCTGATACTCCCAGGGCCAGATTGCCAGTTTACGGCGAGCCTTTTTCAATTTATCCGTTTTCAGCATCTAATAAAAAACATAACATGGTCTCAAAGGTAAAAACCCTAAGACCTTGAATGAATTGTCAAAAAACATAAGTTGCGGGCACCCTACTCATAACCAACTGAAAAAAGTGTAAAAATACATACAGGGGTCTGGTTATAAGGTCAAGCCCCAAAAATGACTTGACCTTAATGCACTTTGGAAAAATGATTTGACCTTATAACCATCTGAAATTTTTTCCACAATAAGACCTTTAGTTTAAAAAGACATTATTTTATAGAAAAAAAGTGTAAAAAGACATGATTGCTTCACAAAAAAATTGACTTGACCTTAGTGCAAGAAATAAATGACTTAATCTCAGAGCAAAAAAGATGACTTGACCTTATACCGGTCACACCTTGTGACCTTATAACCAGACCCCTGTAATGCCTGTGAAAAAATCACTCACAAAAAGCAAAAAAAGGACATCATTTATCAGATTCTTTTTTTTCAAAAACACATGATTTTCTAGATTTGTTTTCTTAAAGACATGATTTTACGCCAAAAGAAAAAAACTACAACATACAAGGGGGTCGCGATCAAATTTGGACGTAATATTCTCGACAAAAATATTCTCATTTTTCTCTTGAACACACAATTCAAATAGAATCACAAATTGTGTCACTTTTTTATTGAGAATATTACGTCCAAATTTGATCGCGACCCCCTTGTAACTAAAAATCCAAAAAGTACATTTGCGAACATTCTCTAGAAAAATGTTTGAAAAAAATTTCTAATTTTTTTTCGAAATTTTTGCGTGGACGGAGCAGGTCCGAAAACCTGGACTTTCCTGCGGGCAGCCCATTCCAAATCTCATATGATGCTAAAATAAAACATACCTGGCTCGCATCTTTCTTGGTGATTGTATTTGATTCTTTGTCAAATGATAATTGCGTGTTCTTACAAAATAACTGTTCAAGATTTTTAACATCCCACTTGAATAAAACCTTGTCATCGGCGCCGATTGCGATTATCAAAAACAAAATGTACATCAGCGCCATGATATACAATTTCTGAAACACAAAAAAAATACGATATGTATATTTATATTAATGGCTGTACAATGATGTTAAATAGAAACATAAAAACGATGAAAGATGTGCATATTTACGATGCCTATTATCGCGCTAAAGCCTACACAGATGATTCATGTACTTATGATTGGGACTCGAGAATACGATTCTCTCATTTTTAGGCAAAATGTATACAACCCCTGCGACGTTATACTTGATTTGGTATACGCACTTATAAGGATATTTTTCTCACTTGTGCTTTTATCGGAACATTTGGTAAAACATGTTCCAGCAACAGCATTTGGAATGCTACATTTCATATCAAGCACACACCATATTTATTTAAAAAGACCTGCATAATTACAGGGAGTCGCGGGCAATTATCGGGTTAGTTTTCATGGCAAAATTGCCCTAAAACCGCGCAGGGATAATATTAAAAAATCAAATACACCGGGTGCGCAGTTATCGGGCGGGTTTCGCGACAAAAAACCTTAATCGGGCGCCCGATAACTGCTGAAGGGCCGAAGCGGAATAAGGTAAAAATATGCAAAAAAAAAACCACCCGATAACAGCCAGAGATCGGCACTCGGTTTTTTGACCCGATTTTTTGACCCGACCTCGTTTTTGGACTCGGGTATTACCCGACTTTTTTACCCGTTTTTACCCGCGGGTTTTCACTCGGGTCGGGTAAGAAAAAAAATCAAATGTGCCGATCTCTGATAACAGCACGAGCGGTAAATTTGGTCATATATCAAAAAATATGGAAAAAACCGCCCGATAACAGCGAAGGGTGCCCGATAACATCACAAACCCGCCCGATAACTGCGCACCCGGTGTATTAAAAGTTTAATATTTCATATCATAATATCCAATTTAGCCTCTCTTTTTTATTTTGTTTCTATCTCTTGTATCTTTTTATCTTATGTTTCTATTTCTTATGTATCTTATCAAATTTACAACACTGGTCGCTTTTTTTTTCGCATACCTCAATCTAAATTGAACTGCCCAGCCTCGGGTGTTAACGTTATGAACTTAATTTTTTTTGCATATTGCAGAACAGCCCTTTGGTCATCACGTAACATGGCTGATTTTTTCGATTTCGATTTTGGTCATCGGAAAATCAGCNGTAAAAAGACATGATTTCAAAGATTTTTTCCCAAAACACATACTTCAAAAAAAAATGACTTACCTTAGTGCTGGAAAAAAAATGACTTGACCTTAGTGCAAAAAAGATGACTTGACCTTATAGCGGTCACCTTTTGTGACCTTATAACCAGACCCCCTGTAGATTTATTTTCTCAAAGACATGATTTGACGTCTAAAGGAAAAAAAAATCAGCATAACTACGCAAGCTATTAATAAAAACTCTAACTTAACAACTGTTGCAAATTGCACTGTGCAATGCTTAACCAAGAAGAAATGTAAATGATGAAATTTTCGTTATAAAATGACGAAATATTAATAAAAATATTATGTGTTCCATATTAGGGTGCTCGCATTAATCGAGTTTGAGAATATGATAAACAATATCCAAAATCCAAAAAGTACATTTGCTAGCATTCTCTAGAAAAATATTTGAAAAAATTTCTAATTTTTTTTTTCGAAATTTTTGCGTACATATGGAGCAGGTCCGAAAACCCGGACTTTCCTACGGGCAGCCCATTCCAAATCACATATGATATGATGCTAAAAATAAAACATACCTGGCTCGCATCTTTCTTGGTGATTGTATTTGATTCTTTGTCGAATGATAATTGCGTGTTTTTACAAAATAACTGTTCAAGATTTTTAACATCCCACTTGAATAAAACCTTGTCATCGGCGCCGATCGCGATTATCAAAAACAAAATGTACATCACCGCTATGATATACAATTTCTGAAACACAAAAAAAAATACGATATGTATATTTATATTAATGGCTGTACAATGATGTTAAATAGAAACATAAAAACGATGAAAGATGTGCATATTTACGATGCCTATTATCGCGCTAAAGCCTACACAGATGATTCATGTACTTATGATTGGGACTCGAGATTGGGATCTCGATTCGAGAATACGATTAATGTCTCATTTTTAGGCTAAATGTATACAACCCCTGCGACGTTATACTTGATTTGGTATACCGTATACGACTACTACGCACTTATAAGGATATTTTTCTCACTTGTGCTTTGATCAGAACATTTGGTCGAACATGTTCCAGCAACAGCATTTCATATCAAGCATACAGTAGTTAGACAAATGTTGCAGTATGAAAGGAACTTTTTTGACACTAAAGCACATAAGCGGTAGAGAGCAAAAAAAAATTGGAAATGTTCCAGAAAATTTTTTTGGAACATTTCCAAAAAAAATATCTTCAAAAATTTCCAATTCTTTTTTGCTCTCTACCGCTTATGTGCTTTAGTGTCAAAAAAGTTCGTTTCATACTGCAACATTTGACTAATTACTGCATACACCATATTTATTTATAAATATGCCATTTTCATGACAAAATGGCCCTAAAACCGCGCAGGGAAAAAAATTTAATATTTCATATCATAATATCCAATTTAGCCTCTCTTTTTATTTTGTTCTATCTCTTCTATCTTTTCATCTTATGTTTCTATTTCTTATGTATCTAATCAAATTTACAACACTGCTCTAGGCTCCGCAAAATTGGTACCCATTCGTATCATCTCCACTTTTGAACATTGTTATCAGCTGCAAAATTGAATTTTTTTAAAAACAGATAATTTAACAATCTGTTGCGAATGATAAAACACTAACATTTCGTAGGTAGCGGCGCGGTCTTTCGAAGAACAAGTTTTTTGGGAAAAATTCAAAAATGGCTTTTCGAACAAGATTTTTTTCGGGTAAGATTCATATGAGCCTTTCAACATATGCTATAGCTGATGTTAATTTGCTGATGATACACTATGAATCATAGTCTGTGATGGTGTTTCAGCGAATTTCCGAAAAACTTTATCTTCAACAAAAAAACCGCGCTTCCTACTTTGTTGGAGTTGCATTTTTTTTATTTGTACACAAAAAGTTATAATTATAATGTAATTTCAGATGAAGGTTACAAACCTACAAGGATGTAAAAATTATACATGACACAATGATACCAAGAATTGAATCCACAGTTTCGTTATAAAAACCGGCGAACTAAGGTCCGGAAAAGTACCCTATTTTACCATTAAAAAAATGCCATCCTATTTTGCCCACATTCGCCGAAATTCGTACAGTGGGGTGGGCCCAGCTGGGTGAATTTCAGCCGAAGCCTACTGTCGTCCCTAAATTTATCCTTATTGTTTCAAGATATTTTATACTAAAATTCGAGTCTAGCTTAATTTCAACCTTATACAGCCCTTTTACACCCATTATTAGTGAAGGGTTACGGACATTTCTTAAGGAAAAAAATGTTCCAAAAAAGTGAGCACTGAGTCAGTGCCACTGACTAGCTCAAATTGAAAAATAGGAAATTATTCTTAACAGACGTACGGACTGTAATAATTGTTGAAAACGTCTTATCATATAAGGTGCAGTTAAAAATAGCCCCTCCCCTTTGTCTTGAAAATTTAGGAAACTGGATACAAAACTCGATATTAAAAATAATGAATCTACGATGTACAGAGACAACCATGGTTAAAAGTCAATGAACAAATAGAAAAAGGCAGCATTAAGCGATACATAATTGAGGTTATATTATTGCGCAGAATTCACAGTAGCCACAATACAGACACCAACATGATTCGGACCGAAATCATAAGGTCAAACGTACGGGTCGCAATTTTTAGCTTATTACAAACGGCAAGCAATTTCTAGAGCGTTTATCGGACATATGGGGTTTTCGTGAAAAACTCATTGATTAAAATTAATTTTTCACGAAAACTCCAGATGTCCGATAACCGCTCTAGAAATTGCTGTTTGTAATAAGCTCAAAAAAGTGACCACTACAGTTGTGGACGCCAAATCGTAACACTTCAAAGCATAATCAACAGTTTTTGGCAAAATTAACGAGAAAAGGGACCAAAAATGCCCCTAACCGTAAAAAATATTCATATCGTAAAAATTTTTGTGATGTTAAAGAGTTACGATTAGACTTCCACAACTGTATTTCTATATTTATAAATACTATGCAGGGGTTGGTTATAACTTATAAGGTCTAAGAAAAATGACCATAAAATCTTAAGTAGAATTCAAAAACACCATCGACGGGAGTGAAAAAACCGGTCAAAAGACCTTTATCAACTTACATATTTTATTATTTTTGGACAAAGCTTATATAGCTGCAAAGATATCCATATATATA
>SCLG01000001.1:1096733-1111525 GCA_004367875.1 Oikopleura albicans
AGTGTGGTGCACTCAATTTGGAATAAATTCAGCGCCGTTATGATTCACTTTTTTGTGGAAATATTTTTCACAAAAAATACATATGTAATAATACATATCTTTATATGTTAAGCCCTACGGTTTTTTTTGTTGTGAAACATAACGGCGCACCCTGCGTATATAATTATAAATGTATCATTCAGAATTTCTCCGAAAAAATTATCAAAATAAATGCAAGGGAAATTTACGAATGTAAAATTTATATGTACTTACTTTTCCCGAAAAAAGTTTTTGGGAGAAAATTTAATTCGCACAAAAAAGTATTTTCGGAAAAAAGCGCGGTACCATCAAAATATGATTAACTCACCGGTGCCGGCCTTGTCTTTTGAAGTACACTTAACATAAACGACGCCATCCGAAATGGAGAAGTCAATATGGGTGATTCCATTAACCCCTTTGCACCATTCTCGGATTGCGTTTGCGACTCGGTCAGTAACACGCGGGTCACTATCGTTAGGATCGAACATATTTCGAATCTTCAAACATTGGGCTAGAGATGATATAAATAATAGAAAATGTATACAGGGGGGTCTCACATTAAGCGACAGTGACCAAACTCCACTTTTGTCCCTTAATTTGATTTTTTTACCCTTTTTTCGAAAAAAGCGTCCCTTGATTAGAATCCAGTGGTAAAAACATCGTAAGAACTCGTAAGTTATAACGGACCGAAGCTCAGGCCTTATAATAAACCCCTAAAAATGGTACCTGGAATGTCTGCGCCAGACGGCCCTCTTGTTGCGAATGCCTTCCCTTGCCAAATGTCCCCATTAATGTTTGTTGATTCTGTCCACTTCCATATTTCGCATTCTTCGCCGTTTTCGATTTTTTCGTCAATTGTTAGACGAGAGTCCTTCTTGAGTCGGGCTTCGCATTCCTTCCATAGCCGAGAATTTTCGGCATTTTGATCACCCATCGGGACTATTTGATCGCGGACATTTTCACGTTTTATACCCCGCGTCGTCCCATGCCTAATAAATCATTTAGTAGTTTTTTGGGCTGATTAAGCCAACTTGACTTCATTCAAAAAAAAAAACTTAAAAAGACATGATTTTAAAGATTGTTCCCCAACAAAGCATGCTTCTCAAAAAACTCACTTGACCTTTTAACAGTCCAAATGATTGACCTTATAACTAGAGTGCCCGGAACTTTTCTTTCCATTTTCAAAAAGTGCCGATTTTGTTTTCGTTTTTTCCAGAAAAAAAACACCCCAAATTTTCGAATATTTTTTTTCAAAAAGTTCATTAAAATGCTACCTGATGGCTCTCTTGGATTTTTTATATTGTTTTTAGTATCCCTAAACTCGAAAGTTGCCGACACCCTACTTATAACCAACCCCCTATATGTATATTGTTTTTTTATAGTCAAATGTTTGGAACCATAAGGGACAAAAAATAACCTAAAAAACCCTGCTCAGTTACTTTGAGTATAAATTTACCTAGCAGAATTATTTTGAAGGACATCTATAGTTTCTTTCATCATCTGGGAAATTTCAACTTCTCGTGCGGTCCGTCTGCGCTGATAACAGCCAAAAAGCGTTTTGAAGATTAGAGAAGCCAAAATCAACATGATGGTCCAACGAAGNTTTTCGATTTTTTCGTCAATTGTTAGACGAGAGTCCTTCTTGAGTCGGGCTTCGCATTCCTTCCATAGCCGAGAATTTTCGGCATTTTGATCACCCATCGGGACTATTTGATCGCGGACATTTTCACGTTTTATACCCCGCGTCGTCCCATGCCTAATAAATCATTTAGTAGTTTTTTGGGCTGATTAAGCCAACTTGACTTCATTCAAAAAAAAAAAACTTAAAAAGACATGATTTTAAAGATTGTTCCCCAACAAAGCATGCTTCTCAAAAAACTCACTTGACCTTAGTACAAGAAAAACTGACTTGACCTTTTAACAGTCCAAATGATTGACCTTATAACTAGAGTGCCCGGAACTTTTCTTTCCATTTTCAAAAAGTGCCGATTTTGAGTATAAATTTACCTAGCAGAATTATTTTGAAGGACATCTATAGTTTCTTTCATCATCTGGGAAATTTCAACTTCTCGTGCGGTCCGTCTGCGCTGATAACAGCCAAAAAGCGTTTTGAAGATTAGAGAAGCCAAAATCAACATGATGGTCCAACGAAGTTCAATGTAGCACCGTGATCCCATTATGACCATTTCACAGAAAAAACCATGCTCGATTGATTTATCATCCACAGAAAAATTTCCATCCTCGTCTCTACAAAATAAATTTGTTTTTGTTTCCTCAACCATTTGGTTTTAACTGATAAGAATGGCCGCAGACTACAGTATGGGTTAAAATAACGTGCTTCTCACTTTCTCAAATTTTGTATACAATATAATATTCTAATAGACTTAAAAACTAGAAAAGCGAGAAGCGCGTTATTATACCTTGGCTCAAGTCATTGCAATACAAGTGTCAGATATTAACCATGGCGGCCTTATTGGGGATAAACGGCCTTTATGCCATTAGCGCCCCTGATGGGGTTAAAGTTTTGTTTTGGAATGTTCTAAAACAAAACAGTCGCATAAATCATGTACAGGGGGGTCCTTATAACCAGACCCCCTGTAATAAGATGTAAAATTAACATTTTGAAATAAAAAAAATTCAATGTAATTTATCCTACTTTAACGGTTAAAGTTTAACCCCGTGAGGGGCGCTAATTCCATAACGGCCGTTTACCCCATTAAGCCCTTTTTTCAAGAACCGAAAACGACCCTTATAAGGGTTTTTTACATATGTAAATTGTTACTGTATTAAGGGACTATTGAAAATCATGAATTATTTGAGTACTTACAGTTTTAAGACCTCAGAAATTTTTTCGTCCGTGTTAATTAAAGAAGTAACCAAGCTCTTTATATCGTCCTCAATATGAATTGTAGAAATGTGAACTTTGGCGAGATCCGAAGGGCCCAAAAAGATACTTTAGTCGTTTACAAATTAGTAGGGTCCAACATTGAAATTAAATTTAAGCAAGTTTGGACAAAAGTATACAACCACCTAAACAGTTCTGTTTTGCGCAAAAAGTGTTAAGATAAATCTATTTGTTTTGAGATAATTTGATACGGCGTTTGGTGGGATAATTGAAAATATGTAACTTTCGATTCAAAAAGGGTTAAGATTAGCCAAATTTGGTAAGATAACTTAGGGAGTGACATATATCGTAACCAATTTAGGTAATCGTGACCCTTTTTGGATCGATTTAGATATTGTAATTATCTTAACAAACGCCCGATTTATCACACATGAATTCGCAGCATAATTCAGCGTTCACAAAAAATTGACAATCCTAATATTAGGATTATAGTTATCCTATTTTAAAATGATGAACACGGCCTCAATAGAAGAGAAAATCAAACATAGTTCGAATATGCATGATTTAAAAATACGATTACACTGGACTACAACTGTAGCTTTCTTTTTGGGGCCAGGCTTCATAAAAAACTTTTGAAAACACTTGTAAAAAGACATTTTTTTCCAAAAAGCATGCTTCTAAAAAAAAACTGACTTGACCTTATAACGGTCACACCTTCTGACCTTATAACCATACCCTCTGTACTATGTTATAGTTTAAACTAAATGTACTACATTTGAATTTTTCCTGAAAAGTCGCGCTGCCGGGTATACCTCTATACTTTCGGAATTTTTACAGGGGGGTCTGGTTGACCTGGGTGACCTTATAACCAGACCCCCTGTATTTCAACTTTGACAGGTACAAATTTGTAAACGACCTTTGTACGCTGCACATTTGATCGATTGTTTCTTGTTGAACTGTGAGAAATATGTCGACGATTTTGTCATGAATACGCCGCTCGGTTTCATTTTTCGGGTTTAGCGTTTCCGGGAGGCTAATTGGCGAATCGTCGACTTCATCGACATCATCAGAAATCTCGGGGAAAATATTGATGCCCGTTTTTAGACAATATCCAATGCCAAGCAGTATGAAAAAGAATCCCACTAGAAGTATACATTGAATTCGTTATTTACTTTTAATTTACATACGGCCGTATCGCCCATATCTTGACACTTTTGGATGAATCATAGTGCCAACATCTGTCAAGATATGGGATTTTTGTCAAATTAAAAATTCATACTGGGACGGTTGACCCCTTGTTCGAAAGGATTTTTATCACTCATTCCGAATATGAGGTCGAAAAATTGAAAAATTGAAATGTGACCCCTAATTGGGTCAAAAAGGGTCAAATTACAAAATCGTCCTACGGGGACGGGGGATCCCTTGACCGAAAGGATTTTAAGGGCTAAATAGCGACCAAATACTTTGGAGAAATCTCGAGTTTTCTCAAGTTCACCGCAACGTAGGGGTTTATTTAGGCAAAACTTTTTAGACTATAAATGACGCTTTTCAAAGTTTTTCCGTTAGTTAAAATAGTCGCAATAGGCTGTAGCCGTACGGCGTTTACCTATCATGGGCAGTTTATTCGCAAATTTGACGCCGCTTAGTTCTTCGGGTAGCTTTCTCTGTGTCATATTCTTGGGGCGTTTTCGATCGGGTTGCTCACCACAGGCCCGCGCAGTCCCATTGGCCCGAGTATAAGCGGCCAGTGTGGCCGGTCCGGGTTCAGTTCGCAACGTTGTGGCCCCAACGGATGATGACGGTTTTTGTGAGTCATCAATTGGCCGCTTCCGTACGGTTAACGGGCTAGTTCGGGCTTTCGTAATGTAGGATGCAGGTTGATTTGGAATGGATTTTGTCATCTCTGCCACAGCTTCATTATTTGCTTTTCAAGTGTTATTTATCAAATAAGAAAAAACGTTACACGGGCTTACCCAGCGGTGTGGAATAGGGCTAGCTCGGGCAACGGTTTCGAAAATTTGGGGTAAAAAGTTCATAACTAACGTTTATTCTATAAAAACGACCATTATGGCCCATAATTTATGGGATAAATTTGAGACATTTGAGATAATATGTATTTTATTTGAGTACCAAATTTTCGGCTTTCGCCATCTTCAGGGTATGATATATATCTGTCAGTATTAGTATACTAATAGTATTAGTCTAATACTGACAGAATGTTGAAACATAATAAACAAATCCGAAATTCCAGACGTTCTGGAAGTGGGTAAACCTGCAAGTTTGGATAAACTTCTCTTTCAAAAACACAAATGTCAAAAACACAATAATTATTCTAGAACGTCTGGAATTTCCGATGTGTTTATTATTTTTCAACATTCTGTCAGTTTTAGTATAGACGGGTTTTTTTTTCATCCAACCTACAATACTTTTGCAACTCCTCTCAGACGAAACAAGCTCTGAATTTAATTCCAACGGTATACGACACCCAAAGGATGGGCCGAGTGCGTACGGGGGGTCCCAAAACGATATCCGGCAACTACCGGTTTTTATAACCGGTCAAAAATTACATATAAATAGTACTGTACTAACCATTTTCACTCTGTTTTATAGATTTTATAACCGATATTTTCTCTAAAAATTGTCTAAATCATATAATTAATGCATGGCGATGATAATTCAAGCAAAAAACTGCGTATGACTCCAAAAAAGACGAATTTGAAATTTACCACATGTACGATTTGTATTTCGAAAAACCGACAACTTTCAACTTTCACCGGTTATAAAAACCGGTAGTTACATTCGATGGTTTTGAGACCACCCGTACGCACTTGGCCCATCCTTTGGGCGTCGTATACCGTTGGAATTAAATTCATGGCTTGTTTCGTCTGAGAGGAGTTGCAAAAGTATTGTAGGTTGGATGAAAAAAAACCCCGTCATACTAAAATATATATCATACCCTGAAGATGGCGAAAGCCGAAAATTTGGTACTCAAATAAAATACATATTATGGGACAAACGTTCTTTATGCACTTTCTATACAAAGTATATTCGGTTATTTTCTCAATGTAAAATGTATGACGAACACTATTCCTAGCGGAGATACGACATTTTTTGGATTATAGTTCTGGGCATTATTGGCACTAGTTGTAGAAATGGGTGTCGGGCGGGAATTTTCTGTGCTGGTGCGGTCACGTAAAGGCGTTCGCTGAGGACTGAAAGGAAATATTCAAAATTTTGATCACAAAAAAATTTTAAGTCTGGCACCGTGGCCTTTCGAAGAAAACGTTTTCGTAGACAATCCCCGAAAAAACGTTTTAAATAAAACAATTGTATTTTATTCGGTTTTCTTGTAATTTCTGTGAAAAATCGAGCTGTCTTTATCTTACGTTAAAGGATTTGAAGGATCGCCATTTGGCACAGCGTATGAATCATCGAGAGTGGCGTTAGACATCACAGACGTTCCCATATCATGTCTCTGTATTCCGTCATCATCATCCTCATCACTTTCAGACGTACTATAGGCTTCTCGCAAAGCTAAAAAAAATCAAATTTACCAAGTAAATTAAATTAAGTTAAAAAAAAAAGAAATAAATTTAAAAATTAANGAGTTCCAGTTTATAAAACGTTTTATTTCCTTTGAACGGCTTGTTGGATTATTTTTTTGGAAATAGTGGGAAAACAAAAAAATATAAGGAAACATTTATGATTTTAATTTATTTTTTTTAATTATTAGACAATCAGGGTCCTTTTCCATTTTAAATTGAAAAATAGTGATCCAAAAAAAACCTGAGAATGATTTCTGACACTTTTTTGAGGGTCTCCAGAAAATTCATTTTCTTAGTTTAAATGTTATTTTTTATGAAAACTTGCAAATCTAAATGGCCATATTCGGTACTTTTTTAGACTATCAGACCAAAAATCCGCTTTCTCAAAGTAAGAGCCACCTGACATGGCTGACATGGGGCCAAAGTCCTATTTTTTGGCCCTTACTTTGAGAAAAAAGAAATTTTGTGAAAAGATGGCCCTTATTTTGAGTTTTTATCTCAAAAATCGAGTCATTTGGCCCTTACTTTGAGAGAAAAATATTTTTTGAAAAAAAAAGTGCCAAAAGATGGCCCTTACTTTGGGTAGTGGCCCTTACTTTGGGTGAGCGGCCCTTACTTTGGGGGCCCTTACTTTGGGGCCCCCCTGTATATTAAATAATTAAAAATTAATTAACAATTGTTAATGCATACGAGTTGGCGCCGGTTTCTTGGGTGAATCGCGNAAAAAAATCAAATTTACCAAGTAAATTAAATTAAGTTAAAAAAAAAAGAAATAAGTTTAAAAATTAAATTTTTAAAATTATAATTATAATTTTATAATAATAATTAAAATAATATTGAAAAATAATAAATTAAAATTGTATAAATAAAATAAAATATGTATAATATCGAAAATCAAAGTAAAAATAAAACAGACAAAAAAAAATTTAATTATATTAAATAATTAAAAATTAATTAACAATTGTTAATGCATACGAGTTGGCGCCGGTTTCTTGGGTGAATCGCGTTTTTTCTTTGGACGTTTTGTGCCATTCGGCACAGTTGAAGAGAGATCGACTGGCGAGACTACAGATACGTCATCGTCATCTGTGCTAAACTCGTTTTGTCCATTTTGTGAGTGTGCCTTAATCTTCTTATAGTAAATTTTGCGCGTCATGGGATTGACGGGCCCAAATCGAATATTTAATGATCTCATTAATGTACGGAGCTCATCGTCCGATAGTGATCCAAGATTATTCAAATCGATGCTCATCTCGGATGTCACTTCTTCATTTTGCTGTGGAGGTTTAGACGGCTGAAAAATTTGTTACCAGTAGTTAAAAAAAATTCCCCTACGAAATTGCCAAAAAGGGGTCAAATTTCACGTTAAGGAATTTTAAAATAGCATATTCGTGATCACCGTGAAAAATCTGATCGAATGTGTGACATAACATCCCATTTAAAGCAAGTTGTAATTTGACCCCTTTTGAGGGGTCATATTAAAAATTTGAGCCCACCAGCGTTTTCTACGGAAAAAAGTGACCCTAAGGTGTCAATTTCATAAAATTTGATACAGCAGTATTCGAGAAACCGATGTTTCTTGTATTTACCGGCGATTTATCGGCGGACTAAGGCCTAACTCAAAAAAGTGGTACGATACGGGAAAAATATAGATCTTTGAGGTCAGTTCGGTACCAAAACCAATTGTATTACCAATTGTACCAAAACCAATTGATATGTGAGTAGCGTATCATATACAAAAGTGGTACACAAGTTAAAAAAGCCGTCTTATTTGCCCAAAATTAGGGCCCGTAATATTACCTTTTGGGATCTTCGACGTAACGGAACTGAAAATTCCCCATCGGGAAGTACTGTTTTATCATCTCGAACGGTTGCTGTTCGTTGTGCGATATTCTTAATGGGCGTAGACGTCTGGTTTGGCGGTTCATTCAATTTCTGGGTCAGTTTTTTGAGGTAGATTTTGCGGGTAGAGGCAGTTAGCGGACCCACCTTTATCCCATTATCGGAACATTTTGACCGTAATTCCTTATCTGATAACGAGTCAAGATTCATTCTAAAATAATTATCAAATACTGTGTGGTCCAACAATGAATTAGCCAGGGCAAATTTCCGCACGCAGTTTCATATTGTTTCAGCATAAAAAGTGCGTGTAAAAATTTTTTGAAAAGATATTTATCTTAAACGTTAGTTTAAAAAGACATGCTTGTGGAAGGGACTGAATTGCATTACATGGGGTCTGTTTTTAAGGTCAAGGTCAAAAATCAACATTGAAAAAACTAACTTGACCTTGTAAGTTATAAATTGAATTTGGACCACTAAAAATGTAAGGTTCTGGGAAAAAAGTTCAAAAATACATGATTTCTATACATATAGAGAAAATACATGATTTCTATCTCTATAGAGAAAAAAACCTTATTGACCTTATAGATACACCTGATGTGATCACACCTGAGAAGCCACTGTAAAAAAACACACGCACAAAATAGACGGCAGTTAGCGTTTATTCGGTTGCTTCAACGTTAACAGTTTGAAGTCCCTTGTAGGAGTCAACTGGCACATAGGTAACGTATGTGTAGAGTTTATTGGCGCTGTCTTCGTCTTCGTTTCTTTTGCGGTGGAGTCTGACACGGATTCGAAATTGAACTTGACACACGCCATGCTCCCACACCGCCTTGTTGAGACGAGAGTCGATTCGAACGTCCTTGGTGCCCATTGCTTTTGTTGCAAATTTACGAATTTCGGCCATGGCACGAGGGGCACGGTGTTTGTTACCAATTCCGTGAACCCGCTACAAAAACGTTAATACCAAGGGCACGGCCTAATTTGAGTTTGAGAATACTAAGTTAGCATAGTCGTGATCGCCGTAAAAAATCCGATAGAATGAGTACCATAAGGGGCCATTTCAAGCAAGGTGTAATTTGACACCCTTGAGGGGTCATATTAAAAAAGACCCCAGAAATGAAGTCAGCGACTTTTATATACTAAACGGGCCAAGTTTTCTTGAAATACCGGGTAATTTCGGCCATGACACGGGGGCACGAACCAACACCATAACAAAAAGGGGGAAATCTTCACCCAAAAGCAGTCCAAAAAGACATGAATTTTATTGATCATACGACTTTATGAGACCTTATAAGTTATAGCAGACAAAATCTCAGGCCTGTGTAATGACCAGTATGCTGCAGCCAACCAAATCCTGTTTTACCTTATGCAGATTGATGGTATATTCACGTGAGATCACGTCTTTGATAGCAGATCGAGTCTTCTTATCGCGTGCCATTCTAGAATCATAATAACTTCACTCAAACAGAACGAGACACGTATTTTAATAACTTTTCTCAAACATCAAAACATACAAAAAACAAAACAAAAAAGTCTAATTCTAGAAATATCTTGCAAATTTGCAAGAGTACTGGATTCATTGGAACAACGAAAACATGGGAAATTTTAACCGGTCGACTGACGTTAATGAGTTTTTTTCGCCACTAAATAACACAAACGAAAACAATAATAGAACATTCTAGAACATTTAAGAAATACAGCGCATTTTATATAAATTTGGAAAATATTCATACAGACTGGACGGTATAAAAAGCGACCAATTGTTGACAAGTGAAATGTCGCAGATTGCGTATTCAATAATGTTTGTCAACAATTGGTCGCTTTTTATACCGTCCATAGAAAATGCGCTGTATTTCTTAAATATTCTAGAATCCATTTTATAAATCAAAATTTTGTTTGTTTTATTAGGTCGCCAAAAAATCCCTGAAAATTTGTTTGTGTCCAACAAAGACTTAGTTACCCTATAAGATTCGTAACAAAGACGAAAAATTGTGATCGAAAATTGCCGAAATATAGGCAATTGTACTAAAGGTGACGTGGAAATAAGGTCAAGATCTTGCGCCACACACGTACAACAAATCGCTCACGAGTTAATGTAGAAATGTGATCAAAAGCAGAAATGTTATTCAGACGATCTGAAAGCAAACTTTTGAATTACAAAATAAATGTTTAACGACACTTTAAACCGGATTGAATACAAAAAATCGTCTTGCTGAACCAATGAACTTACTGAGGGTTAAGCAAAACACTGACATTCTACATGTAACATATTAGTTTGTTTTTGAACGCCTGAAAAATTCAAGCGGAATAATTAAAGACGATAAACTGTAAAATTTACACTTGGTAGGCTTTAAACTGAACAACCACAAAATGAGCTTAAGGAAGAACCATAAGCCCCTAACAGACAAGGTAGAATCAATAATCAATATGTTACTGAGTCCATGGCGTTTCGCCATTGGCGTATATATTTTTTAATCTCGCAATTTTAATTTGTGAAAAAAATTCTCGTTTTTTTATTTACGGTCCTTACGCTCAGTATGGACGCACTAAATACGGGCGCTTGCTTCCAATAAGAACGAACTTACCGGTTAACTACCCCTGTAAGTATTTGAGTTTTTCGAGAAACTCAGGTGTATTTGTTTTTTTTTCAAAATACACCATCTGGTTTCTCGAGAAACTCAAATACACCCGAGTTGACTACCGACAGGTCACTGAGCATGACACTTAGTAACATTTCCCTTATACAATTAACACGTGTACAGGTGTAAAAACGCCCAATGTTAGAGGAATATTACATTGTATACCTTACGCAGGGTGCTCTGTTAACCGGTCATATAAAAAATCTCTAAAAGTAACCACTTAAGGACCAAACGGCCGATTAACAGCGGATCCTGTGCATACAACGTAAAACGATTCCACCAAGTGGAGTGTATTTTTCAAGAAATTGAAGAATATAGGGTGAGGACCATATTATATAGTCGATATAATATTTAAAGTAAAGATTTTTTTAAGTTTACAAACAGGTGAAGGACTTAAATTAAGTCTTTCGGGAATTTCTACGAAAAATGAATTTTTGGAAAAAAAGTAGTGGCGGGTCCCTGAAAAAAAAATTCTAGGTAAGACCACAGTGATGCATTATATAAGGTTTCAAGTTTGAAAACTTTAAATTTTGTGTCACAATTTAGAGTCATAAAAACTTTGATAATTCTCATAAGACAATTTTGTCTCATCAAGGAACTTTTTAAAAGTGCAAAAAAGTGTACCATTAAGATATATGGCCCATATAATATGGGTCTTTAATTAATATCGTAAGGCAAACAGTAGGTAGTAGAATATTATGACAATGATATCAAAGTGCAAATTGTTTTGTTAGTGGATATGATATATATAGTAGGTCCTACCAAATTGATATTACAGTCCGTTACTATCAATGAGGTGTCTTTAAATAGGCATTCAGTATATACCAATTGATATGGTGTCACTAGGCACATTATAAAAAATGACCAAATTTGTTTAATATGCAAATTAAAAAGAATATTAAAATTTTTTCTTAAAACGCAATTTTAAGGCTGGATACGAAATACTTGCTATAAAATACTTTTTTCATAGGAAAAAATAATTTTCTGATAAAAGTGCATGTTATAGTAAGTATAATACAATTTGCGCATCTTTCCAATAAAATTAGTTTTTAAGGTAAATTGAAATACTTTTTTTTACTTTGTATATCAGATAAATTTCACGTATACTGGATACGTCATAAAGCCCGTCAAATTTCATAAAAAATTGAAATTTAATACACAGGGTGCGCAGTTATCGGGCGGGTTTCGCGACAAAAAACTTTAATCGGGCGCCCCATAACTGCTCAGGGCGGAAGCGGAATAAGCCCGGTAACAGCACGAGCGGAAAAATTTGGTCATATATATCCAAAAATATGGAAAAACCGCCCGATAACAGCACAAACCCGCCCGATTATTGGACGCCCGATAACTGCGCACACGGTGTATATAATATATTATGAAAAACTTATAGCAGTATCTTAAAACTTTGACGAAAAACGAATTGACTAAACTTGGATCAACCAATTACACGTTGTTGGGTTTAGATCCATGGATTCATGTTCAGTCTCAGTTAACTGTCATGTTTTAACGTTTAATGCCCGAATATAATTGGTTGATGGAAATTCGGCTAATTCACCTTTCTTCAAATACTCTTTACATATTTGACGCTATTCAATTCGTACCAATGCAGATGGTGTTATATAAACATACATTTATATATTACAATGGCCCATTGTCAATGGGTATTATATAATGTCATTTAAAGGGTATACGACGAGAAAAAACTCGCCTATGCTCAATAAGAGGTACATGACTGTAATGATAATATAAATCGATAGTATGTGCCATTTTGTAGCGCAGCCAAGGAACATACAAAAATATGACTTAAATATATGCGAATGGTTGCAGTTAACGCTTGTACAGTCCCTTATCCCAAACAGGATCCCAACAAGTGCGCTTTTTTTAGAAAGAAGTGTCTCCAAAATGACAAATAGGACGCTAATTTCAGAATAAAAAAATGCCCTATTTGACCCATAGTATTGGTATAACTTGGTACAACTTTATAAAAATATATACTAAAACGTGCTTTTTGAATGGAATCGAAATCGAATGCCATAAAACAACAACACAAAAAACAACTTAACAAGAGACTTTGTATAGATGAGAAACAACTAGACACTAAAGAATTTGCAAAAAAAAAACATGAAATAGCTTGACATATTATTTTATGCCCTGAACTTCAGGGCCTGAAGCTACTGAAACGCACAGTAATCGTCAACAAGGGTGTCTACCCGAGTTTTTTGACCCGAATTTCGAGACCCGAGTTTTTGGTTGGGTCTGTAACCCGAGCCGGAGTCCGAGCTCGAATTTAGCTCGGGTCTCGACCCGAGATAACCTGCAGGTTATGAAATATTGAACCACTCGGGTTAAAAAAATCGAATGTGCCGATTTTTGAATAAAAGTGAGTATAATATTAATCGTATAATATTAAATCGTAAATAGTAACACTTACACACAATGTGCACGGGAATAATGGCCCCTAACTGATGACTTGAATTTAAAAAAGAGTAAAATATAATAATGGTCACTTTTTTTAGCCTACTCCAAACTTGCAAGCGATTTCTAGAGCGGTTATCGGACATCTGGGGTTTTGGTCAAAAATGCATTCTATAGATTGAGGCCTTGGCCGTCGATTGTACATAGAACATTTTCATTTTTTTTGAAATTTTTTTCGAAAATTGCATCTGAGTACCGACAATTTCTACTGGCACTAGAATTCAGTACTTGCAGATTCATTGACATTTGACCCCTTTTGGGAATTTTTCTGGTAACAAAAGGGTTAAAATAACATTTTTGGGTTAAAATTACATNTTTGTGCAAAAGGGTGAAATCAAATATTCAGTTGAGTATGTCGGCTTTTTTTAAGAGACAACCAACTTGTGTTCAACTTCTGATAGAGTTATCCGAATGAAATAATTTTTTTTTGCACCTGATAGCTAAATATGGGGCATCTGCCCTTAACGGAGCACTTTTATGAGTTAGGCCTTGGTGATGCCCCATATTTAGCGATCAGATGCAAAAAAAATCATTTCATTCGGATAACTCTATCATAGTGAGAAGTTGCACACAAGTTGGTTGTCTCTTAAAAAAAAAGCTATGCTTTATCAAACCGTTCTTTTTTCTTACTTACCGAAATCAGCCGTTAGGAAAAATAAGGTGTTAGTCAAATGAAAGCGACGGGCGACGTTGCTTTATTAATAAATAAAATGATTATTTTTTACTTGAAATCGCGTTGCTTTAATTTTCCAAGCACTTTATTCGGCACAGCATGATTTTGGCGAATACATAACGACGAAAATGGCGAAAACTGAAATGACCAGACATGAAAATGACTAAAACCTATGAATGGTTAAATATTGGTTTAAACCGTTTATGATTTTTCGCCGTTTTCAGGTTTTGGCCGTTTTCCGGTTTTGCCAAATCAGGTTGTGCCAAATAAGCTGCTTGGAAAATTAAACCAATTCGATTTCAAGTTAAAATTTAATAATCTTATTTATTAATAAAGCAACTTCGCTCATTGCTTTTATTTGACTAGCACCGCTTATTGTATCCAATATATTTGTTATGGACCCAGAAACGTGACTAATGTGGTACGGGGGGAGGGGGGGGTAAATAAAACATAATTAGCGGTGCGTTATAGCAGCTAATGCTTAGCTTTTAAACTAAGCTGAGTGACTAATATAAAATAGCCAAAATCAACTCAGTACATTACGATAGCGGAACACAGAACAATAAATACGACAACCAAAAATAATATCAACAACAACCAAATAATAAATGATCCGCATTAAACTGCATGCGAAAATAAGGTTCAGTGTGAATTGGCATAAAGTAAAAACTAGATAACAAATAATAAATAAATAAGTGGAGCTATGAAGAAAGGGGAATTAGTCGAAATTTTATTAAAAACATTCATCAGTTTAA
>SCLG01000001.1:1118465-1134986 GCA_004367875.1 Oikopleura albicans
TTTCTTAAATTAACGTTGAATTTAAACATAACAATTTTATAATATACAAAATAAAATTTATATGTTTTAACCCTGAATATGAGGATTGTCAAAATACACCCTATGGACGAAGGGACTGTATTTTATTATCTATTATACCAGAGTTCGATTTATAAAACGCATAAAAAAACTGACCATGATCTTTAACGCTAGTCATTGGACGTGCTTGGTTTATAGGCGACGAAAACAGAAATATATATTTGTTAGAATTTTACTAGTATATTTTCCCCGGACCATTATGGTTAATATTTACAAATGTTTGTCATTATCCACGTTCTTTGAATTCCTTAAGTTTTGCCCCTGAAATGTTTAACGATCCCCATAAATATGTAAAAAAATATCAGTCCCATATCAACGGAAGACCTGGAATAAAAAAAAAACAGCCCATAAGTTATAGGCCAGAACGAGTAAATTTTCAAATATTTCTAAAAAAGAAGGATTTGGTGTTTTTATCAAATTATATTTAAAAATAAAACCTATACAATCGGTGCCCTTTAGGAAACGGTCATTTGGAAACCGTATTAAAAAAAATAATTCGGTTGTCACACGCAAATACGAAATTGTAAAATCTAGATAAAATGTAATTATATACGACGGAAGGATCTATAAAAATGTATCATATATATTACAGTCGGAAACAAAATTATTCTCTATTGTAAACTATAACCGCCGTCACACGGCGGACGAATATACAGAAAAGTATTGACTACTATTATGAACATTATTATTGCGAAAAAGTAAAATAACGCAACATCTTTGGTTATGGTGGTTTTTAAAGGAAACCCAAACGCGCATTTAGAGCTGGGGCAAGTATAATCAAGATATAGGCTATAATATACCGACATTTGTTTTACTTCAAACATAAGATAAAATTACGGGTTTAATTAATGGAACAGATTTTTGAATTTCGAACCGTATGTACCGGTAATCTGTTCTGTCAAATAAACGCGTAATTTTATCTTATGTTAGAAAAAAACAAATATCGTTATATCTCTATTCTACTCGACCCCAGTTTGAAAGACGCGTTTGGGTTCCTTTAAAAAACTACATACGTATATTGTCCTCAAATTTCGGTGTTTTTATTTGAATTTCAAAAACACCACATAACCCGTTATGTTAACAAAATTCTGTTATGTTACCACTTTTTGGAATTTCTTTAACTTTGATTTCCAATTATTTAACCAAACCAAATTTACGCTTTTTTCTATTATTATGAAATGAAATATAATTGTAGTAAAAAATAAGTCACTATTCATATTAGTGTTCAACACTTAATCAGAGAAGTTGAGCTGTAGAGAAATATAAATGGGTCACGGCAGAACAAAAAAAAGAAACACTTTTCACGCATCAAAGTAACGCGGGTGGCATCATGTGAAAATATGTAAGGTGGAAGAAACCCTCATTTGTCTTATTATCAAGAAAAAAAACTTAAAATTGTATTTCGCTAGAAAAAACGGGGTGGATACAAGGTCGCAGACTTCATCACCATATAACCAACTGAAGGAAATTTATATACTTGACGCCTACTCCCATAAGGTTTCGGTTCTTGAAAAAAGCGTCCGTCAAGGGATTAGCGTCCCTCGTAGGGTTCATTTCGGAAAAATTTGTATTAAAATGGTTTATTAAATTTTAAATGTTAATTTTATGACTTAGTTAATGATTTATGTGACAGCTTTTTATATGAATTTTTTTTTTTGATTTTTTAAGATCCAATTGGCTATTTATCCCAGACCTTATAACCAACCCCTGTATTATTTTTTACCTTAGTTTTCACATAATGACATCCAAAGTAACGGTTAGGTGAACTTATCGCCGACCCGAAAATGCGCTCGACTCACATCGTTGGGGTTAATAAAAACGGAAATGGAGCTCCCTTTATTTTCCGCCACCATGCGTTTAACCCGCTCGGCTAAGGACTCTTGACTTTGCTCTTGACGTACATCTGTCGACGCCCGCACGTGGCGGTAAAGAGCCTGCCCGTTTGAGTCAATGCCCGAAATGACGCGCTTCTTGCCATACGACTGCTCATTGTGAACCTGGGTTAACCCCCGCGCCGCCGAGACCTGCTCAAGTGCATTCCGAATGTGTTCAACGGGATCCGAACGAACCATTAAAATGATTTGCGCTAAAACACATTTATTTGAAACATTTTCTGAGCCCGGCGATCGCAGACGAGTTAATATACGGTTTCATTTTAGGTTGACCTTAGGGTGCCCGGCACTTTTCTTTCCATATTCAAAAAGTGCCCAAATCAAATAAATGGACATACTAGGGTATACAGCTCGATCCACTGATGAAAAATCGCCCACGCAAAAAATTCGAAAAATTTTCGAAAATATATTTTTTTTTTTNGTATGGCTATACTCGAAAGTTGCGGGCACCCTAGTTGACCTGGTTAGGAATAATTCTCATCGAATTTTAGTATCAATTTATTGATACACATACATATGTTATACACCCGCTGGTTACACGGTTCTTCGTGAAACATGTCGTATAAATGCGCACAGGGTGTATAAGACACCACAAACCAGAGTATGCATAGATTAAGTATGTGAGTGTGGTTTTAAGGTCAAACACAAAAAAGGACTTAACCTTAACGACAACTGGTCAAGATATTTCTTACCTTAACTCGTCCCCGTATACGAAAAGACGCACCCCGTCCCCGTACAGCGTCTGCAATTTTGCAGACGCACTTTAAAACGCTGTCAAGAGCAAACGCTTATTTTTTTTAACTTGATTTTTTTTTCTTTTTGACGCTAGAAGTATTCTTTGATGATTTATTGTTTGAATTGTTATTTATAAAAAACAAATTAAGGTTCAAAGCGGCATGATAAATAAGCCTTCAATTTATCAATGTTTTTTTTGTTCTTTTGTATTTTATAGCCAAACGGTAGGTGATTTTAAACTTAGATTTTGACCAAAAGAAGGTAAACACATGATGCTTGGTTTGATAGCAGAAATTTTTTTTGACAAACATCGAATCATGCCGTGGACGGAACTAAACGTGCGCGTCTCGCCGGACATGTGTAGCGCGCAGACGGTAATAATTATAAATCCCGCTACAGACACTTCCGGAAGCTCTTATTAACACTTTTTCCTTGTAACTTTTTGAGTTCTACATTTTGGCCAAAACAGTTTTTATTTTAAAAAAATTGTCCCTGGGGTTACTTTACCAAGCGCCGGTGATGTGCACTNTTTTATCTGTTTTCCGACTTTGTAATCGATTAATCTATGTTAGTTTTCACTGCCGTTACATTTAATAGAATGAAACACCATAAAAAATGTATTTTTTATGCCCGGACGGAGAAACCTCCGTCATATGTGTTTGAAGGTTAAGTTATATGCATTTTTGTGGGGGCGAAGATAAAACTTATAACCAAACCCCCTCCAGGGCCCTGTATATACAATAAGAGAAACTTACCCAAACCAAGAATTGTTGCGTCATCTGTTCTATCAAGTAAATTAATTTGAGGAAGAAAGTAGGAGGGACACGACCGAGACAGAAGAGTTTGAAGAACGTCGTCGATCAGACCACAGAAAAAGGCCGGCATTTGATCTTCGCGGGATAAATACGAGTTCTAGAATACATTATTTAAGCTTGACAGATAACCTGGGCACACACTGACGAGTCACTATAGTCGTTTTTGGGCTTTCCAATAAAGGAAAAATAATATTACATGAGCAAGGTCTAAATTATCTTTGGTCAAAATACCAAACCGTCCCTTAACCCCCAATCACGATTATTTAGCACATTACTGAGCAGGGGCCGGACGTTTGTCCTGCCCCACATCTACTCCTCTCTAATCGTACGTAAAATCTCACTATGAGCAAATCGATGGTCCTGAATCGAATGAGCCTAGTGTTAAAAGCTCCCAGACCACCCTTGGACTCTTCTCAAGGTCATTTGACCACAAAAACACAAATTCATAAACGGTTAACCGGGCGACGTACATGGTTGATTTTGTGCGGGCTAGTGCGCCGTTGATTTCTACACAGTGTTGGAAAAGCTATTAATTGCAAATAATCTCTTTTTTGAGGTTTCCTAGGTTCCATCAATGACTAATTATATTAGAGGGTCTGGTTATAAGGTCAAATGACTTTACCTTAATGCAAAAAAGATGACTTCACGTTATAACGGTCACACCTTTTTACCTTATAACCGGACTCCCTGTACTTTTTATTACGTACATGAAATTGTCAATATTATTTGCTTTCCGACTTTGTCGATTATTCTATGTTGGTTTTTAATGATAACTTATCATTGATAAGTCATTTAAATGACTGTTAAAACAAAACCGAACAACTCAAAAATTTCGTTTTTTCACCCGGACCGGTCAAACGCCCGGGGTCGTGCTTGGGGTTAATGTGAGACCCATGTAAATATGTAATATATATTATGTATATAAGACCAGTTTATGGCTTACCTTGACCCTATCACACGCCCAGAAGAAAATGGCACGTAGAGCATACGGGCGAAGGACTGTTCGCTGTCGAGAGAGGGCTCGGGCTAAAACCGATCGCCAACAATAAAAGACCTTCATAAAAGGTTGTGGAACCAGTTTTTTCAATTGTACTTCAGACCGCGCAAAACAAAAACGCCAATCTGTTCCGCCACGTCCACGACCTGAGTTGGATTTTTTTTTTTTGGAAATAAAATTGTCTGTGCCCAAACCAAAAGTACCCGAAAAACCGTTTAAAATGAAAAAAAAATACCGGTTTCGGCAAAAGGACTCTGTCAAAAAAAATATTATCTAATTTATTAACTTATTAAAGTTTTACGTTTGAGTCCATCTAAAAAACTGATCTTAGTCAAATTATATACGGTATACATACCTACAGGGGGGTCTGGTTATAAGGTCAAGCCCCAAAAAGTGACTTGACCTTAATGAACTCCCAAAAAAATGACTTGACCTTAGTGCAAGAAAAAAGTCCAAAAAGACATGATTTATCTTGAAAAAAATGACTTGACCTTAGTGCAAAAAAGATGACTTGCCTTATAACGGTCACACCCTGTGACCTTATAACCAGACCCCCCTGTATAACAAGTAAAATGAGATTGGTTATTAAAAAACGCGCGCGCGTAAAACGCTTAAAAAACCATTCCTGGCAGGAGATGAAATGCGCCGGCGGCTTCATGATGCGGGAGTCCCGCACGTTGCCAAAAACGCCCGCTTTCCTGAAGCCAGGCGGCGGCAATTTGTGGCCAGCCGCGAAATGATATACACGGTACCAAATCATATAAAATTCGCGTTCCACCGGCCATCAAAATTAACGTGTAGGCGCGACGTGGGCAGCCCGATGGAGTAGCCAATAAAATACGCGGCTTTCCTTTTTTCTCCTCGAGGCGAGCTTCCGAACTTATATGTTCTAGACACCCCAGAAACCAATTCCAAACTCGCAATGCTTTCAATAAGGTCATTAAATGTCGTGCATACCTAGCTTTTTATAACAGCTATAGCATATGCACATTTTGGGTTATAAAATCAATGAAAATTCCTGATTATAAAGATGATTGTTTTAACGGTTGTTACTTATTTTTCGATAGAAATATCAAAAAAAATTTTTTTCAATTAATTGTGTTCACAATTAACTTCAGTGATCCGTTGTTCANGAATTTCAACTTGCTTAAAATAGAGCATTTTGCTATGATGTGGCGTTGAACTTTTTGAGAAAAGATTTAAATTTGTAATTATTGCGAACTTAAAGTAGGCGTTCGACTGTAATGTCTTTCAACCGGCTTCGTTTTTTGGTTTAGCATATGATATGCTGCATATCCCACAAATTATGCTAAAGAGCCCTAGCGCAATCGGATGCAGCCTATCAGTTATCACATGTTATCAAAAAAAGAAAATATTCAATACTCGTCAATATTATTGGCTAATATCTGGTATTTGATTCACTGACTAGTCACTAGAAACGAAACTTGAACAAAAAATGTTTTTTTCTTTCATTCCTTCTCAATGATAATGACCCCAGCTATGACAATTATCCGAGCAAGGGTAAGTACCCGAGTTGGGGTAATTATCCGCGGATAATGGGTAAAATCGCGGGTTACCGAGTGAAAAAAAAGAGCGTACCCTTCCATACCCTACCATTGAAAGTTTTCCGAGTTTTTCCTTGTCCGCGGACAAGGGTACAAAATCTGCCGACCTCTGCTGAGCTGTGCACATTTAAAAAAAAATTGAAATATCAAAAAAAATTTTTTTTTTTCAATTAGGGATCCGTTACAACGAACATTCATTTTGAACATTCATTTTGAATTATCACCCACGGTTCTCTTTTATGAAATATGGGGCTAAATATCCAGGCTAAAAAAAATATTATTTATACAAATATGTATTTATATTTGGCTAAAGGTTTAATTTCAATAACTAACGTCAACTTAAGATTTTTGTTTATTTTTCTATAGCAAAAGAAAATTTTTAAGTTGACGTTAGATATTGAAATTAAACCTTTGGCCAAATAAAAATAATATTTTTTTTTGCCGAAGCGATATATTTACATATTTATACATAAACGGTATGGTCACCCTATAGTGAGACGCACGTGCTACTTTTTAAACAAAAAATGTTACTCCATTATGAGTATATTATATTGTACTCCTAATGGAGTAACANTTTGCCGAAGCGATATATTTACATATTTATACATAAACGGTATGGTCACCCAATAGCGAGACGCATGTGCTACCTTTTAAACAAAAAATGTTACAGGGGTCTGGTTATAAGGTCAAGCCCCAAAAAAATGACTTGACCTAAACGCACTCCAAAAAATGACTTGAGCTTAGTGCAAGAAAAAAGTCCAAAAAGATATGATTTCTATAAATAAAAATTATTACCCGTGTTTTACCCGTGTCGTTCTAAACGTATATGTCGAGTTCTGAATTTAAACCCAAAAAAAGTGAAAAAAGACAAGATTTATCTTTAAAAAAATGACTTGATCTTGTGACCTTATAACCAGACCCCCCTGTACTCCATTATGAGTATAATATTTAATTTTAACAAGCTGAAGAATGTGTAATCAAATCACTTTTCTTCATATTAAAACTTTTCCGTTTTGTCTGAACTTTAGATGTGCCGATCATTGACCTGTTTGCCTGATAGCCTATGGCCATTTGCGTCTGAAAGTAAGCAGTCGGCCCATTTATGAGTATTTTCGGGATCATGTAGGGAATCAATAGGGACGACACTTTCGCCCGGTTCACATCCCTTTAAGTCCAACTGTTGCCGCTCGTGTGCCCTTAGTACGGGCACTAATAGAGTATAATCAAGGTCAAAATCTTGACCCCGGGTCAATAGAAGTCGATCATAATCTTTGTCAATGTCGAGAGGGTTCATTTCGTGGGCCAAATGAGGCCCGCTACATGGCGAGGCCGAGGAAGAGGGGACGTACTCTTCATGGCCCATGTCACCATTTGTTAGCTCAGTAGGGGGTATAACTCCGGGTTCAACTTCGGGCAATATGTTATCAGTCGCCGATCCCTCTTCGGGCGTTGCTATTTCGTCGGGTAAAGGGGACTCTAAAATATATTTTTGCTGGCGCTTTTTATCGGTAAAAAAGGTACACCCCCTGCGCAGTTATGTTGCCGAAATGTAATATTTCGTCATATTTTCGTAATACTTAGTTATTTTTTTTTGCGAAATTTCGTGATTAACATTTTAGCAACCCCGTCTACACACGGCGCAGTTATGTTGCCGTTTTCTGAAAAGACTTCGGCAACATCACTGCGCAGGGGGTGTAAATTTAAAAAACAGCATTTTGAAAACAAAAGTATTCATATGTAATCAAACACGGCGGATCTAACGGTCAGGCGAATCTACGGTCAGGTTAAAAACTTAAAATTTTAAATTAACCGAGAAATCGGCCCAAAATGCGCTTTTAATTTACTGTATGAAAAAATTGTTTTACCTTTTGCTGAATCAATGGAAGTTTGGTCGAACTGTTCTGAAAGTAAGTCTACATTGCTAACTGGCTCGGGACTTTGCTGACTTGGTTCTGGCGTTTCATCAACGGGCGTTTCAACGGGACGAGTCATTATATTGCGATCTTCTTCTCCTAGAAAAAGTATAAGTTAGAAAATAAAATGTGGAGTGGCTAAGCGTAAACAATAGAAAAATTAAAAAAAAAACATGATTTACAAATATTGGATACATCTGTGTATATACTGTGTGGTCCAAAAATGAGTTAGTCGGGGCAAATTTGTGCACGCAGTTTTATATTATTTTAGCATACAAAATTTGTCTAATTCATTGTTGGACCACACGGTAGAAAAGCGAAAAATAACAACATGGTTTCTATTAAAAAATGTGCCTTGGTGATAAAATAGGACATTAATAACGGACAAAATCTTAGATACTATACCCGACCACCCTGTGTTTCGAATGGTGTTATTGCAAAGGGTCAAGTGAGGTATCAGCTGAGTGTTTTTTTTTCTTGAGGCTCTTACCATTTATAGTACCTGGTTCGGGTGTGGGTCGAGGCGTTTGTATTTCTAGATCAACTGTACCGTCGCGAGAGGAACCAGACAATAGAAGGTATTCGTTGGCACCCGGCAGACGACCATCGATCGCCTAATTAAATTTCATTTTTTTTTCCAATTTTATATTAAAAGGTCGAATTTTGTATTTATATAAGATAATTGGAAATCGCGTTACGTTTCGGTCCCAAAAGTGTTGAGATAACCCAGCTGTGTTAAGATAACTGGTTAGGGGGTGTTTTTAATAAAATACATCTCAGCTCAATTTAAAAATTTTAATGTACACCCCCTAATCAGTTATCTTAACACAACTGGGTTATCTCAACACTTTTGGGACCGAAACGTAACGCGATTTCAAACTATCTCACCAAACGCCCTACCCAATTATCTAAACAAAATTTAAATATCTTAACACTTTTTTAGCAAAACATTTGTAAAGATAACTGGTTCGGTGATGTATGTTTAAAGACTTCTACAAAGAGTTTAAAGATATGTGTTTCAATTTGTAACTTTCAAACCTGAATTTTACCAAGTAGAGCAAATAAATGCTCTTTCATGGAATGAACTTCCAATGCCATTTGATCGTCAAATTCATGACGATCTTGATTGTCGAACATTTCAATTACTAAAAAAACAGTTAAAATACAAGTATAAAATTTAAACATACCGTAAAACTTGGGTCCTACAAGCGCGGTTGGTTATAAGGTCAAAGTCTAAAAAAACTGACTAATGCACCTGGGAAAAACTGGCTTGATATTATAACCATCTAAACAAAAATTTCAACCAATAAAGGCTTTATTATAAAGCCATAAGACTTTACTGCTGGAAAAAAAAGTTCAAAAAGACATGATTTTATAGTGTAAAAGACATGATTTCGATAGAATACAAAATGTGCAAGCGGGGAGGGGGAACTTTTAACCCAATACTGTCCAAATAAATGGAAAAGCGGGCATTTTGTCAAAATAAGTGCGCATAGTGTGTAATTAATTACAGGAGGGTTGGTTATAACTTATAAGGTCAAGCTCTAAAAAAACTGACTTGACCTTTAATACATTTTTTAAAAACTGACTTGACCATATAAGTTATAACCAACCAATTTTTTTTTTTGTTGGATCCATAAAATATGATTTTTTTAGAAAAAAATTTGGCCAACGGGGGTGGGGAGGTGTTCACTCCACAAAAAGTGAAAAATACATGATTTCAACAAACAAAAAGTATTACCCGTGTCGTTCTAAACGCATATCTCTGGCCCTAAATTTAAACCCAAAAAAAAGTGAAAAAGAAATGATTTCTATAAAAAAATTATTACCCGTGTCGTTTTAAATGTATACGTATCGTTCTAAATTTACACCCAAAAAAGTGAAAAAGACATGATTTATCTTGAAAACCTGACTTGACCTAAGTGCAAAAAAAAATGACTTGACCTTATAACGGCACGAATGGCTGACCTTATAACCAACACCCTGTATAATAATGACAATATATTGATAAAAATGCATTCAAACATGTCTCCAAGATAAAAGAAAAATAATACCTTGTTGTAGTGCTTCATAATTAGCCCCCGAGCAAAAATCGACCATAGGGGGCGGAACACGTTGGACATCCCCTTGCCCATTTCCCGCCACATCTGGGGGCAAGGCGATCATCTAGAATAAAATTAAAACGATTTCTTTTGGGGTTATTCAAGCATAAAAAAACAAGTTGTAGCACCATAGAATCGATCAGACAAGTGGGTTCATATATATATAATGGGCATGAAGACAACAAATATAGGAAAGATGGTCCAACGTTTAGACCAATTTAACTTTACTCAAAATTGTACCTTCCGAAAATACCCTTTTTGGAGGTATAAGGCGAAGAAGACTAAAAATTGGTTACTTTTCACGGAGACGAACTTGAAAACAAGATTCGATCACAGTGTAATTTGGCTCCTCTAGTGACTCCATACAACATTTCAACTAAAAAACTAAAAATATCTAACTTAAAAATATCGAATGGTCAAAAATCTATGCGGCCTTAAGGTGTTTTTTAGGGTGAACCACTAGGATGTCCAGTTTTCTACGTTTTAGAGGCTAAATGGGGGAGGGCTAGATCGTTCGAAACTTGAGGTACCGGAAAACAAAACAAAAATTTGAAATGGAAAATTTTCGACTTTCAAAGACAATCTTTTTTAATTAAAATTGAAAAAAAATCGTCTTTGAAAGTCAAAAAATTTCCATTCAAAATTTTTGTTTTGTTTTCCGCTACCTCCAGTTTAGAAGGATTTGGCCCCCGGATTTAGCCTCAAAAACGTAGAAAACTGGACACCCTAATAGAGACGCTATTTTCGGGAATAAAACATGTGCCTTAGGCACAGTGCCTATTCAAAGTAAGTACTGTAACATAAATTTATAAATCATCCAATCAATTCTGGTGTAAGCTCTGCATCTGCTCATGTGTAGTTTGTAACAAAAATGTAAAGACAAATTATACAGATTACAAAATAGCACCAAATCTCTCTTTATATATATATAAACATATTATATAGAATGTCTCTCTAAATATGAATGTATCACGTTAGATTAGAGAAATCGTTGCGGCCAGATGTGGACAATAAACCGCTCGAGACAAGTTCGACCTGTTTTTCAGATACTTTATATAACAAGTTACGTCGTCGGGCATGATCGGAGCCACTCGGATTAAATATCGTCATTTTTCCCGTTACGTCGGTTGCGAGCCCCGTCGATAAGTTGTCGAGAGAAATTATTTGATCCGACAAATGTGCGCAACATCGAACAAAAAACTCCTCCAATAAACAGCCAGCTCGAGGCCGCACCGAAATGGACATTTTACACCTGAATAATTTCTACGTAAACAAAAATTTTTACTGAAAAAGGGGTCAGCCTGTGAGGTCGTTTTCAAATTAACACGTGACAAAGTTCAAATGAAAATCCCGGGAGTGTGGGGCATGGTATGACCGCAATTTTTTTTTACCACGGATAGAAAAATTTGCGCGCTCCGAAATGCCTAAAGATTGTTGAAAACAGCAGGATTCAAAAAAAATTTCTAGATATTTTCGTATTTAAAAATTGTATTTTTATGTTATTTGACACCCATTCTAGAAAATTTACGGTGTAAATCTTAACAAAAAGCCCATATCTTAGATATAATATCTAAGATTTTAAGCCCTATGAGTCATAGCCTATGACTCATAGGCTATGACTCATAGCATACCACCCTACCTATGAGTCATGCGAAAGTGTCAGTATGTGGGCGCATGCACTGTATAGAAATGTGAAGATTTCCAGGCTATATGCAAACAATTGTTTCACTATTTTTTTTTGTCAAAATAGCATATCAAATGTATTTTTGTTTTGAAAAAAACTAATGTAACCAGGTCCATCGGGGATTGTTTTAGTTTTGTTAATCTGGTCTTATACTAAAGATTATAACTTAAACATCGATTTTTGCATTAGTTTCCTTTTTATCGGACTGCCAAAGTCTACAGGGACATTTTCAGTATATCAATTAAATCGCTCTAAGCGGGTTTAAGCAGGCCGGTTAGTAAAATATAAATAAAACCGTACTCCAATTGAGGCGTAATCAATAATGCACACTATTTTACGTCAATACCAACATAATGGTCATGATGAAAGTGCAAATAAGAGTAGAATAACACTTGGACTTTATGAAATTGGGGATTTTTGGCCGAATTGGAAGAATGGTTCAGGTTTCCAAGTCTCAAAAGATATTTTCTCAATTGCTATATGATATACCGTTTATCAGTTTAATGAGGCGGAAAATTTTAGCGTTGGACCCGGAGGAGGTAAATAATGTAAAATAGAATTAAATACAACCTACGCCGCGGCGCACCGCGCGTCAATCTAAATAGCCTATGTTACATAGGTCACCTCCTTCGGGTCTCACACAATTTTGTGACAATGTGTTGTTTTTTTCGAAATAGTTGGACTTTCTTTTATGACACCACATTCTAAAAACTTGATACATAACAAGTTGTACAGTCCTTACTCCTTTTTAGGGCGCTCCTTTTTGGGACGCTTTTTCGGCAAACATGGGGCCATTATAATAAAACAAATGATCCTTTTTGTGACGATGCTCCTTTTTCGGACGCTATTTTCGAGAACCGAAAACGTCCCAAAAAGGAAGAAGGACTGTATTTCACAACAATTTCAAACAATTCAAGGTTTCTTTTAAAAATGACATGACCTTATATCTACACGTACCATGTAACCGGTGTGGTCAAAACATAAAAGGAGGGCCAAAAACACCATAACAACCTAGCATAAGTTTTAAAATCATGATTTTCTCAAAACACCCACTCGAGTTTACGTTGAAAGTACTAACTTGGTCGAAAACTGACTTGACCTTACGGTCCAGATGGCCGACCTTATACACTTTTCTTAACCTCTTCTCGACGAAAAAAAGAACTATTTTATGTTTTGTCCCTGTCGTTCAAATTCAAAACTAAATCCTGATAAACAAATGAACCAAGTAGTATGCATTTGTTACTTTTCTTTTTTACATTCGAAACTGCTTAATTTGTTCTTGAGCCGTAATTGAGATTTAAATCGATAATTTTTCATTTCAGCGATTTATTTTTATCGATTATTGAAAACGAATCGTCATGGACTGGAGAAAATTGCACCCAACTATTCAATTGAGACGACAGAAAGAACAACACTTGAACAAATAATGCGCAGCATAGCTCTTTCTATCAAAAATAATTATTTTTGATAATTCTACAATAAAATGACTGGGACCATATTTGAATGGTAGAATTCGTGACGCGATGATCACAAATTTTCTTACGCTATTTTTTCTCTAAATTTTATGAAATTGTTTTATCTAATTTTTTTGAAAGTATTTTCTCTAAATATTATGAAATTTTTTTCTCTAAATTTTATGAAAACTTTTTCTCTAAATTTAATGAAAATTTTGACTCTAAATTTTGTGAAAAAATTTTCTCTTAATTTTATGAAACAATTTCCCGTAAATTTTATGAAAAATTATTCTCTAAATTTTACGAAAAATTTTTCTCTAAATTTTACGAAAATCGTTTCTCTAAAACTTATTGATTCTAATCATTTTTCCCAGACGGAATTTGGATGTCAGATTTTTGACGGAATATGACAATTGTTATTTCCGCGGAAAATTTAATAGCATATTTCAGCATAATTTGACTTTTGGTGTTTGTTCGTGAAATATAAATTGTATGATCCGCGAAAAACATACACTTTCCAGCAAAAAATATAGTAATTCCGTTAACTTGTGTATAGGAGTGATTTTAAGGTTAACGAAAAAAACGACCCAAGAAGCTGACCTTATAACACTATGTTCTTAGAAAATATCGTCGTTCTTTGGAACTAACCTGACTGTTGTGAATAAGTTATCAATAAATATAACGATTTGATTTTTGGATTGATTCGTATTTTCCATCAAAGTACAAATAATATTTAGCCCATCGATAATTAACACATCGGTTTCTTGCGTAATATTTGAAATATGATGCAATAATTCAATTAATGCATCGCCATTCCAATCCAATTTAGCCAAAATTGTTGAACCGTGGATAAAATTTACTTTTTCTGATTTTTGACTCTTTAACTCGCAGACGCCCAAAAGTAAATGGTAAACATATTTTTGCACATATGCGATCATTAATCCATGAACCACAATACCGGATTTTCGGTTAATCGGAGAATTTTTCCGAATAAGATTGCCTTGAAAAATTTTTTTCTTGAAACTCATCCCGAAAAAACGCGATGTCCAAAAAACCTACTCACAAGTGAAAACTAGATATAAAAATATACCGAGTCGTGACTGACGTGGTGATGTCTAAATAGCGTAAAAATGAGGACAATCTCTAAACGCTTGTCAGTCTTAACTACGACATACCGTAGATAAATAAATGAAAACAAGGTATAAGGCCAACAAACGTTCGACCGATTCACCTTGCTACATAATATGTAGTACAATGTACTAAGTACATATAAATTATATGTACTTAGTACATTGTACTACATATTATATGATATAATGTGATTTTTTTCCAAAATTAATACTATTTGACGTCATTCAAGCTATACGTTTTTTTCCGGATTCAGCTAGTGCCAACCGTAGCCGGTTGAAGTTAAACAGTCATTCCTTTGAATGCGGAAAAACCAACTTTATTAGCAGCACCTTCCCACGAAGTCAAGGAATCAAAAAACGAAATAACTGTGACCAGGCCGGCCTCCTGACAGTCAAATTTTTTAATACGACTGATACAAGAGATAAAAATAAAGACAAACTTTTATCTAAAGATTTTTTAACCTATCTATGTTAGAAATACAGCTACTGCTTTAAAGCTCCACATGTTTTAACTTAGATGTTTAGTTTAATTTAGGAATATTGAAAAATTTTAGTACAGTCCTTACTAGTAGTAAGTTACTACCACTAAAGACGATCACACCAGGGCTGTTTTGCTCCATTTGGGCAACTTTTTTGAACAAAATAGTTCAAAAAAGCATCCAAAAACGGCGAGTTATGGGAAATTAACCCCATTACAGACGCTATTTTTGACAACCAAGACGACCCATATAGGAGTAAGAACTTTATTTAAATCTGAGTAATACCGTATTTAATAATCGAGATTTTACTGTTATTTTACGAACATTTAAAAAAAGATGAAAAACGTAGAAACTGAAAATGTGGAGTAAAAAAATATTTTTACAGCTCTAACTTAAGGCTCTTCCATAAAGCTGACATTTTAGGTACATTTTCGGATCTCCTACGCCATTGTATACAAGACATGCTGTATAAGGGCCAGTGCGGAATAAGTGTATGCTGAATAAGGGTCCTTTTCCATAAAAAATATTATTGCTCCACATAACTTATGTGGAGCAGTAATATTTTTTATGGAAAAAGGACCCTTATTCAGCATACACTTATTCCGGAGGCCCTTATGTGACATAAGGGTCGATGATTGATAACGTTGCTTGATAAGGGACATTTTTCATCAAAAATCGTTAACCGACCCTCAATACGCAAACCCCCTCTATAGTGAGTTTAAATTACTTTCCAAAAATTTGTTATCTCAAACAAACATTAAAATGAACATGAAATTTTGGTCTTGAATTTTTATCTCTAGCTTATATTGAGAAACCTTGAACTCTGCATTGGTGACATACATACAACTAACTCATGCTTTGGAAGATCCCCAATCTCCTGCTCAAGTTGCTGCATTTTTTCTCTGTTTTTCGAAAATTAAAAGATTAGCTATTTTTGAATATCGAAATTCTTATTTTTCTGCGCTCATGTAACACATCAATTTAATTGCTAAGCGCGTACGCTATTGGCTAACTTAACCTTTGAGATATTTAAAGACAACCAATCAGGACGGGCTTTGAACGCACTAATTTTGCGACGCCGTTTGTGTCACAAAATAAGACTATGAGATTACGCGTAATTACGCTGATTTTTAGTACATTTGTTAACTCATATGTGGACACCTCATGACAGATTTTCGCCCGATGACTTATGATGACCCGTGAAAATGGCCTGTTTTACCCCCTAGCGAGAAAAATTCTTACATCGTTTCAGGCGGAAAAATTTTCTCGCTAAGGGGCAAAATAGGTCATTTTCCCAGGTGATCATGACTCATCGGACTGATATATGAATCAGGCCCTATGACTCCTAGGGTATGACTTCAGCCGGCTATCGCCTATGATTCAAGATTTTAGCCCGACGAGTCATGATAACCCGTGAAAATAGCCTGTTTTAACCCCTAGCGATAAAAAATTCTCACATCGTTTCAGGCGGAAAATTTTTCTCGCTAAGGGGCAAAATACAGAGGGGTCGCCAAGTAAGGGCCCGCCAAGTAAGGGACAGTTTCTCAAGTAAGGGCCGGGGTCGCCAAGTAAGGGACGGTTTTTTTCGAAAAAAAAATTTTGACGCCAAGTAAGGGACACGTGTTGTAAAGTAAGGGATGTTTTTTTCAAAAATGATGAATGAGTCGCCAGTTATGT